>JARHVA010001058.1:3667500-3982196 GCA_037957365.1 Torreya grandis
ACTACACCTTAACTTACTTTGAGTTGGGGTTAGTCCCTAATCCTATAAATACAAGCCTAGACCTCTCTCATTTAGAGAGCTTGAGCATAGTAAAGTTATAATGCTAGTTTTAGAGCAAGATTGCATGACAATAGTGTTATAATGCCAAAATCACAAGCTAAGCCATCAAGCTAAATCAAATAAGCATGAGGTGCCAAGAAGAGAAGGAGGCACACAACTCCATTTGTCAAAGACTTCTTGATCACAAGCTGAGTAAACCAAATGAACACATCATTTGGAGCATTCAAAGAAGGTAAAGAATTTGTAAGTTCTTTGCATTTTAATTGAACTTTGTCATTTGTTGTTTGTTCGTTAAGCGCCCCCCTATGATCTAGGCAAGTAAGTGTTATGCATGTTAGTGTGTTTTTATTTAAGTTTTCTTACTTGTTCTAACACATGATCTAATTACCCTTATTGGATTCTTTGATCATAAATTTGCCATCATTTTTCATTATCATGTCTGCTATAACAAGGATATAATGATTATAATTGTCTATGGAAAACTCATTATATACCGTCTCACTTGCATTACCAATGATTCTAACCACTTTTGGGCAAATTATTGGGTTTCCATCCATTTGAACATTGATGATTATAACTACTTTTGGGCAAATCATTTTCTTTCTTCCGTCCAATTGGAGCATGGTTTTATCTTACCAATGATTATGACCGCCTATGAGCAAATCCTTGATTTTCCTTTAATTGATTATAATTGTCTTTGAGCAAATCAATCTCTTATTACTCTGAGCCTTTTTTGATAATTATAACTATATTTGGACAAATCGTCACCTTTTTTATTCCATCTATGTCGATGATAATAACAGTCTATAGGCAAATCATCTTGTTTGTCTACCCTAATTGGGACATCTCCATATGCCACTGATTATAAGTGTCTATGAGCAAATCAGTCCCTTTCACCCCATCAATTTCATTTGTTTGGTCCACTCATTTTCTTCTTTCAAGGGACCGTTTGTGACCTCTTTGATAATCGCTCCCTCAAAGAAGTAATTACAGTTCATCTATTGTCGTTGAAGTCGTAAGCATACATGACCTTTCATTCTTTGAGAAGATGTTACTATGCTTACAACTTGCAACACCTTCTCAAATAGGAGCAAACTGTAGACACTTAAAACTGACCATCAATGATTTCATATTGGACTTTAGACTGATTTCTATCAACTATTGAAAATTAAGCCTATAAATCACTAAACATCTCAAATTTCTCTGTGCAACACTCATCAAAGCTCAAAATCTCGTTGAGATATCCCTAATTGGGATATTCTACTATAAACAATATTAACTTCTCATGAATTCATCTCCAATTATCCTACGACATTATAACATACAATTTGACCTATAAACTAATTAAATGGGGCAAATGCACACATAGAATTTAATTCAAATCTTGCAAAATGCTAAAAAATTTAAACAAAATTAATTAAAATGTAAAATCAAATTAAATGCCTAATTTAATTATCCATGAGCAATTAATGAATTATCAAAAATAAAATTCAATAATCAAAGAATATCGTAAGAATTCATAATTACCTTTTGTGAGTTGTTAAATATCTTAAAATATCTCAAACATGCATATTCATTACTAATCATGATCATTTGACACCTTTTAACTCTACTGTGATTAATTAACTCACTAAGGTTATGTTTGAACCCATTCTAAGCTCTAATTACACCTTAACTTACCTTGAGTTGGGGTTAGTTCCTAAACCTATAAATACAAGCCTAGACCTCTCTTATTTAGAGAGCTTGAGCATAGTAAAGTTATAATGTTGGTTTTAGAGCAAGATTGCATGACAATAGTGCTCTAAAATCATAAGCTAAGCCATCAAGCTACATCAAGCAAGCATGAGCCAAACCACAGTGCGAAGGAGAGAAGGAGCCACATAACTTCATTTACCAAAGACTCTTTGAGCACAAGTCGAGAAAGCCAAACAAACACATCATTTGGAGCATTCAAGGAAGGTAAGAAATTTGTAAGTTCTTTGCATTGCTTTGTCATTTGTCATTTGTTCACTAAGACCCCTTATGATCTAGCCAAGTAAGTGTTATGCATGTTAATATGTTTTTATTCAAGTTTTCTTACTTATTCTAACACATGCTCTAACCACCATTCTTGAATTCTTTGAGATTTTTTTATCGCATAATAAGAATGAATCTCAATTATGACATAAAATATTAAGACATGTTAATTTTAAAAATTTATATGATGTCTTCTCATAATCTTGTTGCTAGTCTTCCTTTTATCTATTCTTATTATGAAACATTGAAGGTTACTTACATAATAAGCAACATACTAATATATTTTACAAGAATCATGATACAAATTTCTCTCATCCATTAGAGTTAATACATAGTGATGTAGCAGGGTCTTTTGAAATTGTATTTCTTAATCATTTTTTGTATGTTATTACTTTTATACATGATTATATTAGAATGATCTCATCATAATTCATTAAAAAAAATGAAGTGTTGTCTAAATTCAAGGAATTTAAAGTTATGGTTGAAAACACTTCTAGTTTTTCTATTAGAAGATTAAGATTTAATAATAATAGTGAATATATTAGTAAAGAGTTTGATTCTTGTTACATTAATTGTAGTAATCAAAGAGAACTAACAACTCCTTATTCCCCTTATCAAAATAGTATTATTGAAAAAAACAATGGTATCATTATAAAAAATAGTTAGAATAATGTTGTATTATGTAAATATTCTTAAAATTTTATGGGTCGAAATTATGAATACTACTATGTATATTTTAAATAGAGCCCCTACCAATATTTTGCATCTTTTCTACTCTTTTAGACAATATGGTTTGAAAAAAAACTGTGACTCATTTTAAGATCTTTAGTAGCTCTGCTTCCATCTTTGTTAGTAAAGCTAAAAGAAAAAAGCTTGATCCTACCTCATATTCTTGTATTTTCATAAGTTATGAAATTAAGACTAAAGGTTTAAAAGTATATGATTCGTCTAAAAGATAGATAATTAAGAATATAAATATTCTTATTCTCAAAAAATCTTTTTATGAGTCATCTATGGAACCTCCTCAATATTCTTCTTTTGATGGACATGGCTCTCTTGTTTCTCCTTATAAAAAATAGATGCCTTAGAGAAAGTTGATCTATTTTTATATAACTTAAAAGTCTAAGAAACCCCTTGTATTTTATTTTCAATCTTTAAAACTTAAATAGAGAGAATACATAATTTAATATTCTAATGTTAATAATCTTAATAAATTAACTAGGAGTTAACATTCTTATCATACTTTGTTGACTATGTATGAATGTGAACCTCAATCTTTTGAAGAAGCCACTCAAGGTGATAAATAGAAAATTGCTATGCAAGCTGAGTATAATGCTTTAATTAAAAATTAAACTTGAGATCTTGTCTCACTTCTACCTAAAAGACATACTGTTAGTTGTACGTAGTTTTATAAAATTAAATATAATTCAATTGGTAAAATTGATAAATTTAAAGCAAGATTATTTGCTTGTGGATTTATTCGAAAACCTAGGATTAACTATGTTGAAATCTTTGCTCTTATAATAAAAATAAGTATTATTAAATTACTTATTACTCTTACACACTAAAATGGTTAGATTATCCACCAACTAGATGTCAAGAATATATATCTAAATAGTGATTTAGAAGAGGAAATCTACATGACTCAGCCTAAATATTTTACAGATTCTAATAGATAACATTATGTGTGTAATTTAAGGAAATTTGTGTATGGTTTAAAACAAATTCTTTGAGCTTAGTACTCTAATTTTATTTTATTTTTAAATAATTAGGTTTCTCTAACTGCTATTATGATAATAATTTATTTGTTAAAGTTAAAAATATGTATATTATCTTAATTATTTTATATGTTGATCTTTTAATTAATGGTGATCTAACTAATTTAATTCTTAATATAAAGATACATTAAAATAAATATTTGAAATGACTGATTTAAGCATTTTGCACCATTTTTTAAGAATGACTATATTTTTGAATAAAAATCTAATTTTTACATTACAATCTTAATATGCACATAATATTTTTATTAAATTTAATATGCTTGATTGTAAATCTACATTTAATCCTATTGAAGTTGTTAAACTTAATCTTAAATTTGCATGTGAAAAAACTAACCCTACTCTGTATAAACAACTTGTTGGTAGTTTGATTTAGCTATCACTAGACTAAATATTATATATGTTGTTAGTGTTACTTTTAGATTCATATAGGATCCATATTTTGATCATTGAAAAGTAGCTAAATGTTTACTTCATTATATCAAATAAACTATTGATTTTGATTTATTTTATTCTTCCTTTGATAATGTTAAATTATATAGTTATTATAATGTTAATCATGTTGGTAATACTATAGATCATAAATCTACTTTCAGATATATATATTTAAGTTTAGTGTAGGGGCTATCACTTAAAGCAACAAAAAACAATCCATTGTCTTTATCTCTTCTACTGACCCAGAGTATAGAGGCACTATAAAAGTTGCTAGAAAAAAGTTATATCGTTGTGAAGGTTCTAGAAAAACTTCATTTATATATTTATCACAGTACCATCATTCATTATGATAACCAAAGTTTTATAGTTTTGATGAAAAATTCAGTGCAACATCAATAAATTAAACATATTGAAGTTCATGTGTATTTTATCCAAGAGAAAGTATTCAATGGTGATATTGATATGTTCTGTCATACAGATAAATAACTGGCATAGATATTTACAAAACTACTTGGTGCTACCAAGTTCTGTCAGTTTCATGTAATGTTAGGCAAGTCAGAGTTACTATTGATGGGGAGTGTGCATGACAATGCCACTTCCTAACAACCATGTGTTACTTCTTTTTCTTTATACTTCTCATTATAAAACATTGTAAAAGTTTGTATGAACATTATGTGATTTAAGTAAATTTCGTGTAGAAGTTTTAATTTTGTACCCAATACATAAAAGCATACTTTGTAATAGAAGTCCTTATGTTATAAAAGACTCCAAATATGTTTAGTGATTATTTATGTGATAAACTTTGAGATATAATCTTACAATCACGCTAACCCAAACTTACTTTCAAGTAATTTATGAATTATAATTCTTTTTATTGAAAAGGTGATGTTTGACATGAAAATATTTTTAAATCTTTCAAATTTATGGATAATATAATTCTTTTATTAAGGTGACTATTACATTTATCCCCACTTAATATTAAGGAGTGTTGGAATATTTAATGTCGAAGTGGTTTCCCTTATGAAGTTTTAACTATTTTCAGTTAATTATATAATAGTAATGATTTATTATTTATTAACAAGGGTTAAAAATCTCGTGTAAATAAATAATAAAATTAATTAATTAATTAATTTATTTCTGTTAATTTTAAATGTTATTGAAAAAAGGTTCGACCATTGATTGCAACAATCCACATCCATACCCCAATATAAAAAGGGTTTTACTCTTTTAATAAAATATACTTACATTCAAACATACTCTGATTAAAAGAATTTTGTGAAGGCATGCTTAAGAAGAAGTGAGAAGGAAGTACGCATTGAGTAAAAGTTTCTTAATTAATAAATATTTTTTTGTGGGTTTTTTATCTTTGAAGGTTTTCCCATATAATTTTTTATGTCATTTGACATTTATGTTATATATCGTTTATTTATTCATCTATATTCTAGATTTTACATATATATTACTTCATAAATTCTTTCATACTGAAACAAAATCTAAAAAGTGACAATATTATAAACTATTAAATATTTTTTTAATAATAATAATATAACCTCTACATAATTATAAGCACCCATTAACTTATGGTGCAGAACCACTTGCTCCTTCCCCATCACCAATATAACATTTTAATAGGTTATGAGACTACCCCCACCAACATCAATTACTCTTGGGTAATTATGGAGCATTTAGTTTGCAAGGACTTGAGAGTGGGTCAATTTGAGGACGATGACTCATTTCAATAATTTGATTTAGCCCAACAAATTTTATAAGGATTCCATTTCCATCATATAAACTTAATATCAATTTTTTTTTATAATAAAAGATTATTAAAGTTGAGTCTTAATTGAGTTTTACATGATAAGATGATCAAATTTCAGGAAAATTTATTAAGATGATTAAAATTAAATTATTTACATATTTAACACTTTTTATGTTTATTAGAAAATATTAACTTAATATTATATTAAAATGATCAATGATTAATTTATTTACATTTTTAACATTTTTTAAAATTTATTCATATTAATTATTTATAATTAACATTAAATAATTAACATAATTAAATATTTAAAAATGTTAAATATACAAATGATTATATATATATATATGGGAACATAACTCCTTTGAAACCATTTGTTATCAATTAATCTAAAATTAAAATTGAGAGGGAAAATAATAGTTTAATTAATCAATACAATACGTAACAAATCCAAATAAAAAATGCTTGCTTGATCTGTTGAATCGTCGCCTTATCCTTTTCAGCAATTTGTGGCTGCTTGACTCGCCACAGGGAACATCCCTCCCTGGCTCTGTAATGCCATTAAATATTTGACAGTATTGGAATTTCAATAATATCACATAACGATGATGCCACCACAGGATTACCGCTCCCACAGATTATTCACTCATCGCACAAACACCTCCTTAGCTCGTCATGGTGTCCTTAAGCATCAAATTGCCACTGCAACTCGAACACAAAAACTCAGGGCAATACAAGCCACCTACAGCCCAAACACCATGAATGAAAACATCAAAGTTCTGTGCAGTGAGCAACGATTGAAGGAAGCAGTGGCCGTTTTGCAGGAAATGGAGCACCAAGACATTCCCGTAGAGTCGAGCACGTATGCTCGTCTGTTACAGACCTGCGCGGACCTGCAAGCCCTGCAACAAGGTAAACAAATTCACACCTACATTATGTTAAATGATCTGGCAGAAGATGTTTATTTAGGTAGCAAGCTCTTAAACATGTATGTCATGTGTGGCAGTCTGGTGGAAGCCAGGTTGCTCTTTGATCAAGTTTCCAAACGCACTCGTTTCTTCTGGAACATGATGATTAGAGCCTATTCCACCTGTGGTATTTATGACGAAGCTCTTTTACTCTACGACCAAATGCTATTGGGGTCTGTCCATCCCAATCGTTTCACTTTCCCTTTTGTTCTCAAGGCCTGTGCTTCCACCAAGTCTCTGGATTTGGGTAGGGATATCCATGAATACACACTGGATGTTGGGTTGGATTCAGATGTATTTGTGGGTAGCGCCCTTGTTGATATGTACGTTAAATGTGGTTGTCTGGAAGATGCACGCCATGTGTTTGACAAAATGCCTCGACCAAATGTTGTCGCATGGAATGCTATGATTGCAGGATATGCCCAGAGTGGATATGGGGAAGAGGCTTTGAAACTCCTCAGAGAAATGCAAATGGTGCCGGAGAAGCCCAACTCAGACACCATCATCAGTGCTCTCCCGGCGTGTGTTAATCTGCGACAGGGAGAGGAGTTTCATGGTTATATAATAAAAAATGGATATGATTCTCAAGATACTGTTGTTACTTCCCTTGTATCCGTGTATAAAAAATGTGGGAGTATGGACCATGCCCGTCTAAAGTTTGAGGAAATCTCACAACCAAATGTACCTTAATGGAAGACAACAATTGCAGGTTATGTCAAGAATGGATAGTGCGACGAGGCATCAAAACTGTTCCATCAGAATGACGCAATCACCCTGAAAAGCATGGACCCGGTATTTAGCACTTCAAGGGCTATGCCACATAGCTCAAAAGTTGATGGGACAGATACTTTTCTGCAGAGTTCTATTTTAGATATGTATGGGAAATGGGGAGTTTTAAAAGAATGCATGACTAGTGTTTAACAGAATGACAGAACGGTATAGTTTCACAGAATGCAATGATTGCAATTTATGTCCAAAATGAGAGTTTTGTTGAAGCTTTGTAAATCTACTATAAGATGCAATTAATTGGATCAAAACCTCATGCTGTCACCTGTAGTAGCCTTCTGCCAGCATGTGGCCATGTTGCAACTCTGCAACAAGGAAAAGAGAGACATGTATACATAAAAATGGATTTGTTTTAAATACCTTTGTAGGAAATTCCCTTAGTATTTATGACTGTTTGATGAGATGCCTCAAAGGAGTACACTCCAGTGGAGTGTAATGATCACAAGGTATGGCATGCATATTATAAGGAGGCCTTCTCTCTCTATCACCAGATGCAGTAACAAGGATCGAAGTCAGACTAAATCATATTCATTGAATATTATCTCTGCATGCATCGATGCAGGCCTTGTAGATAAAGGTTTACACTATTTTGATTGTATGAGTAGACAATATCACATCACCCCATGCGATGAGCACTATCTATGCATGGTGGACATTCTTACATATTGCTTGATCAAAATTCATGCTATTAGATCCTGATACGGCTATATGGGGAGACTTGCTTGGGATCTGCAGAATTCATAAAAATAGAACTGGCTGCAGAACGCCTTTTTGGATTAGAAAACTCCTGGATGTTGCATATTGCTATCAAACATCTTTGCCGAGGATGGCAAGTGGGATGGTGTAGCCAGGGCTAGGAAAATAATTGAAGATAAGAGGATTCACAAAGGAGGCCAGGATGCAGCTGGATTGAGATCAATAACGATATGCAAAATATTGTAGCAGCTCATGAATCATATTCACATCAGAAGAGATCTATACCTATGGGAGGCCTTGGTTGAATAGTTGGAAGGGACATGGTATGTAGTTCATATGATCTTTTTCCTTTTTGACTTGGCTAAGGTTCTATGCAGATGCACTGAAAGCCTGACCATTGCATTTGTGCTCATCATTATAGTTGTTGAGACAAGTGTACCAGTCACAAAAAATCTTCGTGCATATGGGAGTGCCATAGTGCCAAAAAGATCATTTCCGAGATTTTTGAATGAGAAACTACTGAGAGATACTCATCGCTTCTATCTTCTCAAGAAAGGATTGCATTTTTGTGGGGATTACTGGTGATACAAAAGATTCATAGTCAAAAGCTTTGTATCCATTCGATCTTGTATGAATAACTTAGTGCTAGAAATTATATGAGTTTCATAGTATTTTAGAAATCTGGTATCTGATAATACTAAATCACTAAGTTTTCTTTAAAACCTCATAGTTTGCTTCATGGGTTGGTTGAATTATCCTTCAAATTATGTTGCTTAAGTTCATAAATTCTATATATATTTAACGTTATAACCATGGTAACCAAATTATGTCAAAAATGTTTTTACTATTTTTCTTTTTGGTTGATCAAAATTTAAAAATTGTCTAAGGAATGCGTTGCCTTTTAATGCTGCGATCAATGTCTTGTTAGATTGCCAAATGTACATCTTTCCACATAGCAAATATGTATAAAATCAATTAACGCTCAAAAATCATTTATTGTGGAATGTTGTATGTAAAAATCAATATTCATCCTTCTGAGTTTTATGAAGTTAGGTTTGTTTAAGCACTTTTAGGGACATTTTTGAGGTTTCCAATAGTATTAAGGTCTTGTTGCTAGCTCTGTGTGTGCTATTTCTTCCAGAGGGCATTTTTTCTTATCCCCTTGATCAAGGAGAGGGAAATGTGGGTAAGCAATCTCATCCTCCTCAGTTAGACTCTTGAACCTCTGAGACACCATTGTGCATAGACAGGAACAATTTTGTCTGTTGGAAGAGCAAAAGGTCTCTATGCTTCTCAGGGAAACAAATTCCTAGCAAGGTACGAACGTGGACAAACCTAAGGAACCCAAGTGGATTATCCATTCATGATAGCTTTCCTGTGCTATAGTTCCAAATTAAAGATATTGAGGAATGCTGTCTTTGGCTTCATGCTTGAGCCCTCATCGGTCATGATTTTGCCCCCTTGGCCCTTGATAAATAGAATTAAAAGATAAAGTTTTATATGGTTATCTCGTTGAACTTATTGTCAGGTATTTTTTCAGCAGCCTTATTGAAGATTTGAAGACCTTGAATATGTATTGATGGAATTCCTTGGTTCCTTGGAAACAAAGGTCTCTTCTTCGTGTGCTGGAAACCCTTTTGTTTGAACTCTTAAACCAGGTCCTATGAAGATGAAAACATGGATCAGGCTACCTTATCTATCAATGAATATCTATCCTATCAAATCGTAGCATTTGGCTCCATTTTGGCACTCCACTGTGCATTGATCCACTTAGCTTCTGAAACTGACTCATGGTGTTGATCACATCTGCATTGATGGATCATTTGATTCTTCAGGCAGGTAATTACACCCATTGGATTGAGATTGAATATGATTGAAAATTATTCCAATGTTCTCATTGACATATGATTGAATGGATTGGAATCATGCTGTCCTCACTCTGCTGGTTCAGGCTCTGTGTAATGCAAAGGCTGTTTCATCTCCCCAGACACACAACTGTTGGATCAGATGCTGAAAATACTACAAGGAATGAGCAATATTTTTTGGTGCAAGTGCAGGACACCCTTTGCTCTCAACCTTTTAGGGCATCCAGTTCAGGTCCTTACCTTGTCCATGGTGAGTTCCTTTTGGGGAAACATTATAATGGTACAGGTCATCAAGCTTCTAATGGAGGTCATTGGTGAAAGGAAAATTGATCTCAGGATTCAACAGGAACCAGACCACCGACAAAGAGGAGTTCGTTTAAATAGCACACAGAAGCAGTAAAATTGTTAAAATCTGGACTTCTACGTTGTATATAATGATGATATGCTCGATGGCAATGTAGAGGGGGACCATGCCCTTGCCATCCTAGTCTTAACCAAATAAGGTGTCCGTTTATTTCATCTCTATGCTGAGGTTAAGAATGGGAGGGTATATCCCTCGTATACATAAATTTAATACTCTGGAAATTTGTTTTTTTTGCACTAGAATGTTAGATGTCTTCAGGGTTGACAGGATATTAATTTTTATAAATAAATCCATATATCCAGAAACGGATTGTGGTTGCCATTTTCTTGACCTCGCTCTCTCATCAAGTTTCATTTTTGGTTAATCGAGTTTGGCCATTTGTGTTCTTTACTTCTGCATACTACAATTCCATTTTTCACAGAGCCTTTCACTTAAGGAACCCTTCTGTGGGAGCAATAGCTGAAAAAAATGTCATTGATGACAACAGGCATGGGTTGACTTGCTAACTTCTTTTTCAACGCGACATTGTTGACATTTATGCACCAGCCGTGCCACATGAATGACAATTTATTTTGAGTTTCTCTGGCTATGGGCTGCTTTGCTTCCAAGATAGAACTTTTCAAGATTATTAGAATTGGTCTTTCTCAAGGAAAAGGCCTCATGGATACACTCACAGCAATTCTTCTACATTTAAAACCATGTTCAGACTGGAAGAGTCGTGCTGGGATGCACCCATCCAATTTACATGGGCAAATAGGACCACAGGTAATGATTATATAGGAACTAGGCTTGATTAAGATTATCTCATCCTTGATTTGCTGGGGCGATTTCAAATACAGTCTAATTATTTTTTTACAAGTTGCCATTGTATCAATCCTCTTTAGAAGCCTTTTTTATCTATGGACAAGTCTCACACCATGGTCCCGTTCCATTTTTATACTCGGCTTTGTAATGATCAATACATTTTCTGGTCAAGAGCTAGTGGAAACCTTGACACAAGTATAACGTCTTGCCTCCCCTCAACAATGATGGTGACAGATACAAAAGGTGCTTAAAAACAAGACACAAGTTTTAACTAGCCATGTTTCTCTTGGTAGAGATTGTTCAGAGAATCTGTGCTCAAAATCTTGCATGTCATTTTGAAGGCATTAACAGGGTGATTGGACTCCTAATTTACATAATAAAGTAGACTTAATTAATCTTTAATTCAGGAAGCGAAAAATGTTTGGAGTATATGAAGTGTAAGGTGTAGGCAAAGCTTTCTTATAGTGAAAAGGCTGACGAGAATACAAAAATCTTTCAAGCCTTTATTAAGAACAAGCAACAATGCTTTATTATAGGGTCTATTCGTAGTTGAGATAATGTAAAGCCCACTTCTAGTAATTAGATTGCAATTTCACATTAAATTGTTATATACATTATAATCTGTTTCAGGGGATAAATAAGTTATCCAATCTTTCTAAACTTACTAGGAACCCGGTATCAAGGTATCTGATGATTGAACTTTGTGAAGGTATTGGTCGTTGTGAGTCTGTGGACTTGGTCGTGTTTGCAAAATTGTTATATTATCTTAACACCGAGGTGTTAAATTTCAAAGTTTTGAACCCTCACCTAAACTACTTACACATGGTTTTAAAAACTTTGGTGGAAGGGGTTGTGGCAGAATTACCGTCATTAGGACAGAGATGGAAACCTCCTCATCTTGAATAATTGTACCTTGTCTCAACATCCTGGGTTTATTGGAACCCTGTTTACTGTTTACAACACCTACTATAAGTATTGTGAAGCTTGATAAGAAAAACACAAGTTGCAACCTTATAGAACATTGAAGCATTTAGGTGTGAAGGTACATTGAGGGGTTGAGTGATGAATATGACAAATCTGGAAGATATCTATCTGATAAGACATAGTAATTCAGAGCTTCTAATGTTTCTTTTTCTGTTTTTTATTTAGAAATTGATTTGCTCCATGGGATGGGTTAAATAATGAGAACTAGGTTAGGGGGAAATTGAATGTAAGCAAAATAGATTGTTCTTCACCTACTATGCCTTGTGTACTAGCTCAGAGGTATTTAGGAGGTGCACATGGAATATATTTGGCATTGTGAGCCATGATGACCTTGAAGATGGACTGGTTGAACCCATTAACACCTTCACCATTGTTGTATTTTACTTACCTTTCATGTACTTCCATTGATGTTCAGTAGTTTTCTATTGCTCCTTACATAGAATTGTAAGTTTTGTTTTTTTGGTTTTATTAATGGGGAAGCTCAAAGTTACATAGATATCGGTGTCTTTGCCCATGTTTTGGATTACATATAACAGATAACAATTGTTGAGTAAGCGTATATCTAACTCTGAGCCTTCCCTTGCTAAGCATCCCTTACTGGGGAAAATCCAATCCATCAAAATCACCTAGGGAATGATCCTGGCCCTATCTATTTGACTCTCTGCATCAAATATAGAGAGGGATTTGTACCTTGTTGGATGGTCTAACATCCCACAAGACCCAACTTATTGGTTGGGAAGGCCCAACAACCAATACAAACAACCCTCAAAACTCCTTTCTAGTCAGGTAAAGCTAGGCAACCTAAAAACAAAAACATCAAACCCTAAGGAGCAGAAACAAGTCCTAAACTAAGACAACATGTCAATGCTAAGGGAAAATAACAAAACAAACACCATCATAGGAAAACAAAACAAACACTGCCACCATTTGCAGAGAAGACAAACCCCAAAACCACAACAACAAAGTCTGAAAACGAATGTAATGGGAGAAACAAGGTTGCCACCAAGAAAGCCCCAACACCAAGAACACAAAAAATTGTTGTTGTGAATGCACAAGGGAAGACGTCGTCAAACATAAAGCCGAGCCACGAGAACCGAAAATGGGATTGCATAATTTGAAAGAAAAATATTGTTTTTTTTAATTGTTCACAGCGACAAATTGTACGGACTTTATTATCCCGAGCTAATCGGAGGCAGCCACACCATCTCATGGACCCAAAGTTAAAATTGATAGCCCTGCAATTGTCATTATGTGAATTTTCATAAATTCTGTGAATCCAATTTAATTAGTGTATGCCACATCACACTATGAATGGCCATGGAATGCACAATAAACAAGGCAACCAAGAAAGAACACAACGAACTTTGTGACTCCAAGATCATGTGATCACAACACGTGCACTGCGATACAACAATATGAGACGATCCAACGTTTGGATTCTTATTTGAGAGCCCGAACCACTTGGGGTCTGCAACATCACTCCATGAACACAAAGATGAACTTGATGGGCTCACAACCATCACCAATCACAAAAGTATTTTTTGTGAACCAAGCACCCATGATCATGTCACGTGGATGACCATGATCTTCTATGAACTTGAAGCTAAAATTAATGACCATCAACCCGTAACTGTCTCACAAAATTTTGCACCAATTAATAGAATTCTCCAGAATTACAAGATGAACAAGGATATTTACAAAGAGGCCTTTTGAATCAGGAATTCGAATTCAATTCGATATGCAGAAATCATTGAATATTAATATAGTTCGCAGGCTTGACAGGGATAACTTTTCTAAGTTTGCTTCAATTTGGGATTATAATACTTTTTCGGAAAGTTCGGCTTTTGATTTAGAAGATATATAGTTTTCATTGTGCGTTGAGACTCCCTGAGCTCAAAAAATAGTCGGAAGACTCCTGAAAGTGCCGTACAAAATATGTGGTAGGGGAATTAGATAAATAATAATTGTAGTTAAGTTCACAATAGACCTAAATAATTTTACAATTGGATTTAGAGTTGTAGTGACCACTAAAATAATTGAACTTCACTTCAAGGTCCCAATTATAGATGTGCCATGAATGGGTAAGATGATTAACTATGCATGGAAATATCACAAGCCAACGAAGAATTATAAATTCTGCATTGGCAATTGAAGATTCAAGCAACATAAGTTGAATGTCTAAATTTGGACAATGGATAGGTCCAAATGGCCTCAAAATGGAAATTAAGTCACATTTATCTCTTCTAGATCAGATAGCTCGTTTTAAATTTAGATTTAAAGCTATTAGTTTTATTTTTTAGTTGTTTTAGATTTAGATTTAGTTTATTTTTTATAGGAGATCGAATGTAACTATTTTTTAAAAAGCAAGGCGGTAACCATCAGAGTGTTAATATATTATATTGAGATAATTTTATGCAGAAAGGCTTTAGGAGACTTGCAAGTTTGAGAAATCTTTGTGGATGTGTGGTGATTTTGTTCTTATTTTTTTGCTTTCTCAATTTAGATTGATGTTGTGGATTTATTTGGTTTAAGGGATCACCATATGAGACTTTTTTGATTTGTTATGAGTAGGTTATATTGAGTATTTATGTCATCCTAACTGTTTTTGTAGTTAATCTTTGATCTCAAATTGTTGTAGATGGATGTGTCGTTTGTTATTTTATTTAGTGCAATTTGATCTTTATAAAATTGTGATAGTTGAATATGGTTTCACTACTCTTTGTGATTAGTTTATCTTGCAAAGGGATGTTGTTGAAATTCACTCATAATCGATTAAACTTTAGACTCTCACATTGTATTAATTTATATTTGAGTGAATGCTAAATTTAATTAACAATGATTGTTTTACATTAAATCTTAGAAAGTGTTGCTTGAACAAAATAATTACCAAGCAAAAATATGAACCTTCTTTTCGACCCTACTCTTCCCTTCTCCTAATATTTTTTATGAGATCCAATTACTGTAACACATCATCATTGTAAATATCAATATTTAGGTCTTGTTATGACACTTAGATAAATTTCCCTTGATCGGTTGTAAGTATATGTCGTTATTCGACCATGACTACATAAGAGATTCACAACCTGAAACTTGAAACTTGGACTAAATTACCAATAGATGTAAAATGAGAGAATGGAACCCCATTATTTGTGATATGCATAAAACCCACATTAACATGGTCCATGGAAGGGGAAAACCACAAATTTATATACATGCCTACAACTAAATTTTAGGATGTTTTTCACATGAAAGTGGTCTCATGATTCATAGAATTTTTTGCATTGCTTCTAAATTTTAAGGATTCAAACAAAAGTATTATTAGATTTATAAAAAATATAACAAACAAATTAACTTGATTAATGCACAACATCCATTTGACAAAATAAACCCTATAATCTCTTTATTGTTGTAAATTTTCAGCCACCCACAACTAGTTGGCGATGATACTAGTCTTCATAAGCAACAGTTGCTCCACAAATTTTTGAGAAGATTCTATTATTTCAAGTTTTGAAATATATAAATTAGCATGGGACCACTTGAAAAATACGAATATGAGCCAAAACGCCTTGCATAGGACTCTACATAATTAACAAATTTAAAAAAGGTATAAAGAATTTGAAAAAGGAGAAAGCAAAAGGTATTGAAGGTTTACACTCAAACAAGGCTTACCCAAATGGTGGACCAAAATCTCTATTGTGCTTATTTATAAATTTTGAGATAAAATAAACCCTTCTAGATATAGAACAAAAATGATCTACCCATTCCATGAAAAACTTTTTGGAATTAGATTAGTATAGATTCTAAAATCTAGTATTTGGTACTTAACAATGACAAGCATGACACACATTACCACACATGATTTGAGCGAACAAACATGGTCCTAATTTGTCATTCTCTCACACTTATATTTTATCTTATGAATTTGACCTTTTTATTTTGTTGTTACACACCTACAAGAACCTCAATGTATGTCTCAAAATTGTTTAATATCATGCACAAAGATCTCCAGACTTTTAGTTCAATCTAATTGTACATAGGTTGGTACCGTCAAATTTGATCAATATTACCAGTTGATACTAACCCAATTTGGTCAGTATTGACCCTCTCCCAACAACAACTATTTTTTAAAATCAAATATTTCCTTAGGGTTGGTCAATTTGCTTAGCATGTCAGTGGCACGAGAAATTACCCAATTGGACTCATACAAATCAAGGCCTCACTTGAAAAGAATTGGGCACTTAGTTGGTACACATCTATATACTATTGCGTATTGAGCACATCTACCCCATTCTTCCAAAATTGTGAGTATATCACTCAAAGCAATCACAAGCTAAGTCTTAAGCATAACAAATTCAAGTCAAAACAAGCATTGTCAAGTATTAAAGTCAAATTATTAGCTACATGCTTATAACAAAGGAGCTCAATTTCACAACCACACTAGGTGGGAAAACTACATGTGGCTTAATTTCCCTCCTTGGAGTATCAAATACATAAGCAACAATCAATCATCAAATGAGTTTGAGTGGGGTCAACTCAACACATTCCACTTTTCCATTTTTTTAGGTTTCTAGCCCTCAAGCACACCTAGGATTTCAAGGTGAAGGACAATGATTTCTAGAGTTGTGTGGATCATGATGGTTCAACATCATACATATAGAGCTTTCAGAGACAAGTGAAGGTGATTGTATGGTCACAAACCTTCATTTCCACATATGTCAATACCGACATGCATAGGTCAATATCGAGAGTCCATATTGACCCATATCCCACACAACCTACCATGCACAGATAGAAACACAATTCTTGAATTGGGTGAATCATAAGCTTGCTTTATTCTATTTTTCACTGTCATAACATAGTCACAATCAGACAATCAATTAAAAAAATTAAGTACTCATACCTTTGTTATACTTACTATATTTAACATATGTCACTTGTCAAATCATTGTAATCAATTTTAGTATTTTACATTCAAATGTATGCTTGAATGTCATATTTATCAATCTAAATTATTCTACTAGTTTATATCATATCAGGGGTGTAAAACCAAATTAAGGTCAAACATATTAGTGAAAAGGTACAATGATCAGATTGTGTCAAACCCTAAGTTTTCCTTAGGACTTCAAATTTTAGTCTTAGAGTTTTATTTTTAGACTTGATTTATTATTGTTCCTTAATAATACACATTATTCATGACTTTAATGAATGAACATTATTGGTTAACACAAGGCATGAAAGTACTCCTTTCATATAGTTTTACATGGATAATGTATCTTATTTGGATCAATTATGCAAGCAAATAGGTCAAATGGATCAAATCTAAGAACAACAATAAGATTAAAATTAACAAGGAACAATACCAAGCCTTCCTCAATACATAATGTTCCAATATCCAATTCAAGCTACCTCTTGTTACTAGTAGATGGCATGTCAGGAATCTAGAACATAAAGCTCTGATACCAACTGATAGGACCTAGGTTCACACTTGATTATTTTGTATAAGCAACTAAACACAGAATTTAATCAGAATGAAAAAGTAACTAGAAATCAGAAATAGCACAAAATATGAGAGACAATACCCAATTGTATTAATACTCTTCCAGAAGGAAATATACAATAAAGAAGATGCCACACTCTTCTTCCCACACCTCTAGGGCTTCCACACCTCTAGGGCATACAATAATCTCCCTCAAGAGTTCTCTCTCTTAATTGCGGTCACAACAAAAAACTCAAACACAGAGTTGTTGTTCACCTCCACCAGTCAGTAACAAGACTACCAGTCCACCAAGTACTCAACGTACTCCAAGTTCGAGTACACCACGTACTCCAAGTAGATCTCACCTGATCTTACTACCTGTTGTGTTGTTGATCTCCCTGATCTTGCTGCCACCTGCAGATCAACTTGGTTTTGCACACCTGCAAACCTAGATCTCTCACACACACACACCTGCAGATCAACCGACCTTACTTACCATGTAGATCTCCCTGATCTTGTTATACCGCAGATCAACTTGGCCTTGCACACTTGCCGACCTAGATCTTACACACCTGGAAGAACTCTTGTCCTTGCCTCACCAAGTCCTTATGATTCTCCACACCAGCACCCCTGTGGATCTTTTACCAGATCTTGCTCTCCTGCAGATCTACCTGATCATACACACTTGGCACTATGGCACTATGAGGAGCTAACCTTGCTCTCTTCCCTCTGAAGGAGCTAACCTTGCTCTCTCTATCTAGCACACATTACAATACAGCCCCATGAGTCTATTATATAGATCTCATGCAAACAATAATTAGACTTCTAATTACAATAATTAGAAACGCAGCTCCAAGACTAAAATTAGTCTTTACATGCAAACAATTGATTCGTTTAACAAATTGTTCGTGAAACTAGCAGTTCTAGAACCGCACAGGCGACCGACATCGGTCGCTGTCTGTCTGGAGATGACCGACGTCAGCCGATCTATGATCGATGTCGACAGCTTCCTGTCTACTCCTAACCGACGTCGGTTGGCCTGACCGACGCCGGTTACTGTGACACTCAGCTCCTCCTCCATGTTTGCATACAGTGAAGCTTTTAGCTCCACAACCTAACAATCTCCCACTTGGAGATAAACAGCTGCACCTGTATATGTACATTGTCTAATTTGTTTTCTGGTTTGTATCCCTCTTCAAGTTCAATCTTGAAGACCAACCACCACAGTGAACCCTATGATGCTACTCCTGTCATCGAAGTAACCTGCCACATTCGAATCTACATACTCATGTAGAGAAGTCCCTGACCCTACATCGCATGTATACCTGTTGTTGGTCCCTCTCAGAATCCTGAGAATCTATTGAACTGTTTTCCAGTGCTTCTTTCCCAGATTGGCCACAAACTTGCTGACAACACCCACTGCTTGGACAAACTCAGGTCTAGTACATACCATGCACTTAACCTCATCATATGAATTGGGACATTGTTCTGTGAATTGTCCATCCATAAGTGTGCTAACCGATTTTGCATCCTGCATGTTGAATCTCGCCACTACCTTATTCACACAATCATCTGGAAACAAAATCACCTTGTGACCTTCCATGTCTCTAAAAAAACTCATGCCAAAGAATTTCGCTCCTCCTAAATCTTTTCTGGCATACCACTGAACTAACTTTACCTTTAGCTCAGCAAAACCCTGCATGTGTGAACCCACTACATACAGTAACAGGATAATGTCGTGACCACTATCCAACCTAGTAAAGTAAACACAATGGTTACAATGACATTGACTAAAGCCATGCTTGTCATACACCTGTCAAATTTGTACCACTGTCTTGGAGCTTGCACAAGACCATATGACCTGGCCTTCCGTCTCACGTGTCCATTCTCTCTCTTCTTTAACGAAGGAATCCATTCCTCTTTTAGTGCTTTTTTTCCGGCTGGCAACTCTACCAAATCTTCCGTTTGGTTCTCTTTCAAAGAATTCATGCCATGCTCCCACTGTTTTCTGGATTCTACCTGCTCTGCAGTGAGCAAGCAATATAAAGAAGGAGAATAACGAATTTGAGGCTTACTTACACTTTCAGTCCTCTACATGGGCGTTTGAGACTCCTTGACAGCTTGTTTTCCGTCTAAAATCCGTTCTCTGATCGACCCTGGTCTGCACCCGACCGATGTCGAATCTTTCTGATCGCCGACGCCAGTTTTTTGACCGACGTTGGTGTTCACCTGCCCGACACCACCGACTTCTTCAGTCTGCACATGACTGACATCGGTGCCTGCCTATTCGACGTTGGTTCCACCTGACCGACACCGATAACTGTGTTTTTCTGTGAGTGATGACTTTTTATTCGCGAGCTCACTTTAGATCAAAACCCTGTCCAAACTGCCCTGCTCAGAGTTATTCAATCCCCTCAGCTGATCTCTGTCCATCATCTCTTCCATAAACACCAAGGCTTTCCAGTTCTTAAGTTTGTCAAAGACATCTGACTTCTTTTTAAGAACATGCATCTCTTTCTTACTCATGTGACCAAGCCTACAAAGCCACATCTTCGCAATAGAAGGAGAATCAGTAATACAAGTAGATAGATCAAGAATACCTACTTTCTTACCACATGCTAATTCAAGTGCATCTGCTGTGAGAGTTATTGTGCATCCCTTATCACCCAACTTTTTTGAAGAAATTAGCCTCATCTTCAAGACTGAGACCTGCATGACATCTTTCAACACCCATGTGCTGGCTGTCTGCAATTTCAGCTGCACTTTCCCTTTGCCAATACTTTGACAAGGCTCACCAACCCCTAAATAATTTTTTTCAAAGTCTCCATGGACCTTAACATATAAAAATACTCTATTTGGGACTGCATGGAAAGAGGCAACAGAATCTATAAACCAAGATTCTACTTTATCCAAGGAACATACAAGAGCATCCTGTGCAACAATCCCTGAAACATCTACTTTTTTATTTCCTTCATGCTGATCTTCAACCAACCAGCAATCTTTCTTTACCTGCTCTTTCTTTCCATCATTCCGTAATTGATCATTCTTGCTTTCAAATTCCTCCATTCTTAGCTTACTTTCTTCTGCCATTGCTATACTCTCACTCAATCAGAAACCCCTGAGAGTGACCTGTAATCAAACACAAACCTGCTCCGAATTAGGCTTTGTGAACCTGCAACCCTAGCTCTGATACCACTTTGTCAGAAATCTAGAACATAAAGCTCTGATACCACTTGTCAGGAATCTAGAACATAAAGCTTTGATACCAACTGATAGGACCTAGGTTCACACTTGATTACCTTGTATAAGCAACTAAACACGAAATTTAACCAGAATGAATAAGTAACTAAAAATCAGAAATAACACAAAATATGAGTGACAATATCCAATTGTATTAATACTCTTTCAGAAGGAAATATACAATAAAGAAGATGCCACACTCTTCTTCCCACACCTCTAGGGCTTCCACACCTCTAGGGCATACAATAATCTCCCTCAAAAGTTCTCTCTCTCAATTACGATCACAACAAACAACTCAAATATAGAGTTGTTCACCTCCACCAGTCAGTAACAATACTACCAGTCCACCAAGTACTCAACGTACTCCAAGTTTGAGTACACCACATACTTCAAGTAGATCTCACCTGATCTTGCTACCTGTTGTGTTGTTGATTTCTTTGATCTTGCTGCCACCTACAGATCAACCTAGTTTTGCACACCTGCAAATTTAGATCTCGCACACACACACCTGCAGATCAATTGACCTTACTTACCATGTAGATCTCCTTGATCTTGCTATATTGCAGATCAACTTGGCCTTGCACACCTGCCGACCTAGATCTTACACACCCAGAAAAACCCTTGTCCTTGCCTCACCAAGTCCTTATGATTCTCCACACCAGCACCCCTGTGGATCTTCTACCAGATCTTGCTCTCTCGCAGATCTACCTGATCATACACACTTGGCACTGTGGCACTATGAGGAGCTAACCTTGCTCTCTTCCCTCTGAAGGAGCTAACCTTGCTCTCTCTATCTAGCACACATTACAATACATCTCCATGAGTCTATTATATAGATCTCATGCAAACAATAATTAGACTTCTAATTACAATAATTAAAAACGCAGCTCCAAGACTAAAATTAGTCTTTACATGCAAACAACCGGTTCGTTTAACAAACTGTTCGTGAAACTAGCAGTTCTGGAACCGCACAGGCAACTGACGTTGGTCGCTGTCTGTCTGGAGATGACCGGCGTCGGCCGATCTATGACCGATGTCGACAGCTTCCTGTCTACTCGTGGCCGACGTCGGTTGGCCTGATCGATGACGATTACTGTGACACTCAGCTCCTCCTCCATGTTTGCATACAGTGAAGCTTTTAGCTCCACAACCTAACATGGCAAAGGGCATGTATGACCTCCTTTGTTGTTCTTACTCTCTCTATGGATTATACAATACATATTATACCTCCTATTGATGTACTTATCATGAATGTTGAGACTGATAATACTCATGACACAACTACTATGGATCAAATAGGTAACATACATGACCAAAAATTCATTGAATATCTTAACATGAACCCATATCAAATTGATGCAATGTTATATATCACTTGAGATGAACATAAATGTTTGCCCAAGCTACCACATCAGGTGTTTAGACCTCTACTAATGGTATTATTCTTATATCTACACCTTCAATGACATGACATCCACCCAAGGTTTGGGGGAAACATGATGTAGCTAACTATTTTCCATACCTATTCCTACACATGAAACCTTTACCCCTCCCATGATGACTATTCATTTTCTATCACCAACCTCTCCTATTGCACATTCCCTTGAGCAACATGTTACAATTGTGCATATTAAGGTGTTGTAGCTAGAGCAAGGTGCACTAGACCTAGTAATTCCATGGATTTGCATTCATTGCTTCATAACCCATTATTCCCTGAAATAACATCGTATCCTTTATAGACAAGCTTTGTAACTCCTAAGCCTCCACTATATGAGGGTAAATATGACCCATAACAACACCTTAGATCATTCCACACAATATGCTTGGGCTATGTACACAATGACAAATCATTGACCAAGTTGTTTATGAGAAGTTTCAAGGATAACACTTTGTAATGTTTCTATGATCTCCCCCTCCAATCCATAAGACAATTCATTCATTTGGCAGATCAATTTCTAGGACATATTCTTTCATTTGCTAGATCAATTTCTAGGACATATTCTTTCATTTGCTAGATCAATTTCTAGGACATATTCTTTCATTTGCTAGATCAATTTCTAGCATATTCTCCCATCAACATTGATGAGAAGTTATCTTTTGCACAAATTGTTAAACTCAAGCAAGGATCCAACAAACCAATTGGTGATTATGTACTTCGGTACAAAACTATGCTAGCCAAGATGATGAATGTTATGGCCGACAATGAGTTACAAGGCATATTCTAGCAAAGTTTGCTCACACCACCCCACAAGTCAATTATATTCAAGAGATTCAAATATTTTGATGAATTATGCCATATAGTACAAGGTAGAGAAGTTAAGGTCATGGCTTTGAAAAAACTTAAGTATACATCCACTGCTACAACTAATTCAACCATAAAGTTTCCAAGAAAACCAAGTTAGAAGGTCAAACAAACTAATAACAATAATGAGGCAAAGATTATAGTTAATGCAGTATCGTGACTTACAAACCAACTATAATTGACAACTCCATCAAAGAGGCAATTTTCGATATTACCATCACCTCTTCATGTACTACTAAAGAAGTTTCTTGAGTGCAATCTTATCACACTTCTTCCTCCATAAAAGCTCGGCTCAAACAAGCCTACACCAATGAACTATGACAACAATGCATATTGAGACTATCATCAAATTTATGGGACATTCTATGAACAAATGCTTCAAATTGAGACATAAGATACAAGATCTTGTTGTTGACAACATTATCGACTCGGGTACCCATACAAAGGAATCTAGACCATAGAGCAATGAAAATCACGAGTTGAAGATCTTTAATGATCCATTTCCAAAATATGCGATGAGAGAGATTAAGGACACTTCAAAATTCCACTATGCATACACCATGCATCCTCCACCTACGATGTATGATCACCTAATAGATGCAATTACTAGTACATTTATTGGCACTTCACCATAATGTCCTATGATCACATTCTATGACAATGAGATTGTCGATGATGACTTAAATTTTTATGCACTTTTCATACAGGCCTACATCAATGAACAACTCATACATAGTGTCATGATCGACAATGGATAAAGTGAAAAAATTTATACAATGATGCATTTTCACTCCCTTGGGTACACACAACAAAATTTATAAGATACATCAAGAACAATTAAGGGATTATATGGATAGAAACAAAATATCCTAGGACACATAGTACTACCTCTGCATGTGGGCTCTACCATACTAGCCATGCCAAAAAAAGTTCTACAGAGTAACGAGGGTCTTTAACATGTTGTTAGGATGCCCTTGGATGCAAAATCTTCGTGTAATACCATCTATAATACACTAATGTCTCAAGTACATACACTACAACAATGTAGTCATAGTTATAGATATACAATATAAATACCCTCTATATATACTAGTAGCTCCTCCACCACCCCTAGCACCACTGCAATTGGATGATATACCCATATAGGATCAATATATACAACCAGTGGTTACACATATGAAAAATCTTTCTATTCACCTATTTCAGCATAAATTAGCTAGATCTATTAGGCAACCAACTATGTAGCACCAATCACATCAGAGTTAATCAAAGTCATAGAGGCCATCATCTTCTACTACACATAATCAGTTAGCATTGTGGATAGTTCAGTACATTTCACAACGAACATAGGCAGTACAACATTCTCCTACTATACAACATATCCCACAGAGTCGTTAGCCTTTTAGAGTTACCCATCACACATGGGACTCTATGAGAAGTGATCATGATAGTTATGACATAACACATGCTTTATTATCTGATTTTGACACGCCCACATCCGGTACCTTCCATCCATGATAGAGGATCCTTATATTATTTGATGTAGAAATAACTCATGATCCTCCCATTAATACGATCATCAGTTAACATTTTTTATAATCTCAAATATTCCAAAAATACAAAAAAAATACAAGTAAATGAAAAAAATCAAAATCAGGAACTGAGCTTGACATGATTACTATATTATAATATTTACATATGTTATTTATTATATGTTTGGCATATGGATTATTATTTTCATACCACATGCATTTCACAATATATGAGTGCAAATCAAGACATATAGGTTACATATGAACATATAGATGTTAGAATTTCTTCTAACTAGTGGTTATGTTGATACTGGAAGCATCTTATTCTACAGGTTTCACTATTACAGGTTATATCTTTTTATGACCTCTCTACCATTTTGAACTACCTAAATTGTTTACACTCTACCATTTTGAACTACTTAGATTGCTTACATATGTCTTGTTGGTTGCTCATATCTTACACAGTGCTATATGGATATGTTACTATACTATGATGTGACATTGATACATAAAGATAGTGTACGTTAGTTTTTACTTGTTTTATATTCCATAGATATTGTTACTCTCTTACATGATGTGTTAATTTGTGATTGCTTATAGTTTGCAGCTCTAACCTAGTTTGATGCGACAACTTTATGTCCCTTACATGTGGCCCTTGGCCTTGTTTGTTGTGTCATCTTCATGTCCCTTGTATGCATCTCTTGGCCTTATGTGTGACATTAATACTTGAGCTTCTTGTGCTTGTTGAGCTTGCTAACATTAAATGTTGTCATGATACATATCATGCATTTTTACTACATAGCATTATTTAGTGATCTTTCTACCACATGCTTCATTGATACATTTATATTTACATGACACTTATATGCCATGCATTACAAATGTTACATACATGTCTTGACTGACATATACATTACCATGATGACATACTCTCCACATATTCACATGATATTATACAATATTATCTTTATACATGACATGATACAATTAACTCTTTTTTTGCGATAAGTGACTTATAAGACACATCCCTCATCTCAAAATGGGGCATTACAAAGGTCTTGTCATAGAGACATAAGCCTCCATGAGCAAAACAATAGATTATAGTACATATTTCAAAGATTCATAACGGTTTAGATATCAGAGGGTTTAGTTATATGATAAATATTGGCACATCAATATAGATTATGGGGGCATATGACATGCGTATGCATTCAATTTTTGAGACTTGAGTATATATTCATAGATATTTGGGTGCATATGCATGGGCATATGTACACAAATTACATGAACATGAATTATAGATTTTTACATACACATACATTTGAGATACAGGTTCTCAGATTTAGCATATAAATGCATAACATTCTATATCAATTGGTACATATTCAAAATGAATAATGCTGGTTCATGCACATATGCACAATTTCAAATTCATGAGGCATGATTCGAGCTCATGCCCATATATAACAAAACAATTATTATTTGAATGGAAAATGGTTGTCATTCCACTCCACACATATCAAATATGTGGTCATAGTGGGGGCATCAACATTGCCCATTCCCTTTTAATCATGAATTTGATTTACATTGAGCGAACTTGAGCAAACTATGAAATTGAAAAATTGATAAGAGAGCAAGGAAGTATTACACCTATAAGGAAATGAAACTAAATTTTCCTGTAACTTGTAAAATATGGCAAGACATTGGAGAACTATGCCCCACTTTTTGAAGAACTTGGAGAGGGATATCCTTATATTTAACCCATAGAAAATTGAGAGTGATCAAGTCCCATTTATTTTTTTAAATAAATCCCTTGAGGTGGAAAAAAGCATATCCAAAATTTATTGAATGGGGAAAATACCCAACACACTAATAGAAAAGAATTTGGAACTATGATGGGTTCACTAGAAGTGATGCTAAGTCCTTTGAGTGTCACTATACTTGAACATATATCACACGCAACAAAATATGGAATAAAACAATGGGTTATATATATGTAATGCCAAGGTTGTTGAGTGTCACTAGACTTAAACATACAATACTCATAATAGAATAAATAAAATTATTGGAGACAAATCTATGTTTTATTTACATGATCAAAAGAGAAAGAATAATATTTATGCTCCCATCACGGCCTAAGTGACAATATATTTTAATTGAAATAAACATTTTTCTTTCAAATTTTAACCTTTGAACTTTAAAAATGTGCATGAACAACTATCAAGCCCTTTGAACTTTGGAAATGTGCATGAACAAATATCATGCCTTTTTGAATTTTGAAAATTTGCCTAAAGAGTATCATGCCTTTTGATTTTGAAATGTATAGATAGGAACATGTATCATTCACCTTATTTTGTTTCTAAATGTAGTCATATAAAATGTTCAAATTGGTAGTTTGAGTGTGGCTTGTGATACCCCCTCTATAGGTCATTTTTGCATGCTCTTGCGACCCTTCTATACACCTTTTTGTTCATTACTAGTCATCCAAAACCTTTTGAACCCTAATCCCACCTCAGCTAGACAGTATTCCCTGTGCTAATCCTGTTCCCCCAGGTCCCGAGCCTGTAGGACAGGAGCACCCCATTTGGATTATAGCATCAAGAACCAAAGTGTCTCATTTTTTATGCTCATGTCCATTTGCACTTAAAGCCCCAATGGTCATTTTTATCTGGTCTTTATCCTTAATTAGGTTGGCCTAGCATGAATACATTAGACCCATGACCAATTGTTCCCTATAAAAGCCCACTCAAAGCTCATTTACAAGGGAGGTGACCAAACTTGCAAAGCAAGCAAGGAGACAAACAAAGCACTAAAATAAACTTCCCTATTATTTGCAGACAGTTACCCAACACAACTGCAAACCTACTCAAATCTTTATACTAGTCCCTAGCCACCTCAACACTATCAATTTGGTGTTTGCATCTGCATCACACTATTGCACAAAGCACACTAGGTGGGATAATTATATATGGCTTGATACCTCTTTAGAGTATTGGTATATAAGCAACATGCCCACATAAGGGGTGGTAATTACATGTTCAGTACATCTTACACACTAATCCCCCCTCTTTCTCAAGTGACTTAAATATCATTTTATCAAGCATGATGGAGGGTTAGGGTTTGAAGACAAAATCAGCTCCATAGCGAGTTTCATCAACAAACAACACTTGATTTTTCACAAGCATGCTCACATAGGCGTAGTGCAACTACCTAAAAAGTTTCAGGTCTCTATGATCAGTTTGGACAACAATGATAGGAACAAACAACAGCACCAGACATCAAAGCATCCAAGTTTTGGTGCTCTTATCTTTTCACTGAATGAAATCCAAATTCAGGTTTATGACACCTTTCTAAACTTGCACAACAATTTTCAACCTCTGTTTCATCCGTCTCAGTTTGTTTTCCAGCTAAGTTATATTTCTTCCTATTTATTGCTATTATTAGAAAGGTAAAAAATGACAAAATTTATACAAATCAAGACTATATTTATTGATATATTTTGTATTGATTTATTAATCTAGACCCTTAACTAAAATATGAATAAAATTTCATTATTTTCAAATAAGTTAAATCATGAATGTTCACAATACGCAAAGCTATGCGATAAATGTCAATGACAGTAACCTACAGCATGCACCGTCACAACAATTGCAGCTTTATTATCTCTCCATGGCCATTTATGTTATGGGTATTTGAGATTATTGAAAAGATTAACCCTGAGTCCACCAATGGACATAAGTTCATCATCACAACTACAGAATACTTGACCAAGTGGGTGGAAGCCATTCCACTTCAATCTACCATGGGTGAGTACATTTGTAGCTTCCTCATGACTTGTATTATTTCACGTTTTGGTTTACCCACAATAATCATTTTCGATAATGGAACATCATTCAAGAACAAAATTGTCAAAAAAAATTGCACAAAATAAGAGACTAAACACACGTTCTCCACTCTGTACTACCCACAAGGAAACAATCAAGCAGGAGGCTACCAATAAAACCATCAACAACATTTTGAGCAAAACAGTGACCAAATTTGGAGATGATTGGCATAATCAACTAGTTTATGCATTATGGGATTATCGCACAATTATCCGTACACCCATAGGATCCACTCCTTATTCACTCATTTATGGTATAGAGGCAGTTTTACCATTGGAATTAGAAATTCCATCTCTGTGTGTCTCCCTTAAAGGTATCCTCATCGATGACCAGTATTATGAAAAGTGTTTACACCAGCTCGAGCATTTCGACCATACATACATTCAAGCAGCTAAACATCTTAGAATCTACCAACGTATACAACGATCCTACAACAAATGAGTTCACACCAGAGAATTCAAAGTTAATGATCTCATTCTCAAAGAAAATATTTGCAATGCTAATGCCAAAGAAGAAATCAAAGGAAAATTCAAACTGAATTAGCTAGGTCCATACCTCATTATCAAAAATCTTAGCCCTAAAGTGTATCGTCTAGCCTCACTTGAAATAAATAAACTCAAAATTCCAATGAATATTATACATCTACACAGATTCCATGTATAGTATTTCATTACACACATTGTATTGTATATAGTTTATTTATACTTACTTGTACATAATTTCTTAGCATACTTGTACATAGTGTCTTTTTGCTTACTTGTACATAGCTCATTTCCAAATACCAAAAATAATATAACATGTCAAAATACAAAAACATTCAAATAACTCAAAACATCAAAAACTTCTCAACTGTATGCATTATCCATGCTTTACATTTCTACTACCATGTTAGACTTACATTTTGTTGTTCTATGTTATTGTTTGTCAATTTATCTACATTACCATGCTTCACTTGATCTTCTTTGAGTGTGTGCAATGACACCCAAATCCTTGATTGCTTCACTCTACCCATTGAGGAGGCATCCTACTTTTACATTTGAGACATACATCAACATATCTACCCATCGAGGGCATCTTCTACATGACTACACCATCTAGGTTATGTCATTCCTACCTACACACTCTACTCATCATGTTGATGTACATTACTTACTAGCTTACACATATTATTCTATTGACACTCACTAGTATATAACACTTGTATATTTCTTAGCATCTACCTAGTCTTGTACTACATGTTTTGCATACTTTCACTTCTTGCTTTGATTAATTAAGATGCATAGTATTTCTAGTACTTACATGCCTTCCTTTCTTTCTTTGAGTAGTTATATGTGATTGCATTTCTCAGTTCTTGTTTTGTTACTTGTGTGTGCATTATGACATTTGCCAATGTCCTTTGCTTGTACTCTTATATGTGATTGTGGCCCTCATGCCAATCTTGCTTGTTTGCAATTGTATGTGTATGTGGGCATTTGAACATGCCTTGTATGCTTGCTTTTCCCAGTTTGAGTGACATGTGTCCATTCCCCTTGTTTGCTCTACCCCTTGGCCTCTTTTGTATGTTTCTTGCTTCTTGCCTTGCGTACTTGTTTGCTTGTTTACTTGTTTGTTTCTCAGTTGTTTACAATGCCATGATTGACATCATGCATTATCTTACCTTCTTGGATGCCATGATGGACATCATGCTCCATTCCTCCTTGACAACTAATCAGATTTCTAGTTTTAGTTCAGTATATTGCACATGTTATTACATTGTTAGATCTATCTAGGTATACCCCTATAAATCTAACAATCTCCAATACAAACTACGTTATATCTTGAGACATCTTTTCGATTATCATTACTACATCATGTATTTTGCAACATAACACACTTACAAGGCTATTTCTTCTGAGGGCAATCATTGCAAGGTCTTCATTCCTACTCTCAGAAGAGGGGGCAAAAAATAAGGGTTTTGTCGTAGAGATTAGAGCCCTCTACCAATCAAAAATTAGTTTTTAGAACACTCAAAACAAAAATCAAAATTTAAAACATGTAGAACATACTAGAAAAATAGTGAGGAATACAAAACAGTCATCAAAAATAGTAAAGAATAAGAGTGCCATATTTGGACTACAACCCCTGACACCAAAGTGTCCACTTTTTGGTGCTCCTATCCAAACAGCTAAAAACCTAGAATTTTTAGAAACAGATAGAAAGGTAAGGTCAATTATAGTTTTTTCAGCTATAGTTCAGTTCAGATTGGGTAGTTTTAATATAGTTTTACTCAGATTATCCAGATATAGGGGGCATCATGCATGGCATGATGGATCTCGCTTCTAGTTTCAGATTGCATAGTTGGTACAACTTCCAAATCAAAATCCATGTTACAGACACCAGTGATTGGGGGAAATGTGTGCAACACATTTGCCTTATTTTCTTTTCAGTTCATTATATTACCCAAGTATTCTTAGCAGTTACGTGCCTTATTCCATCTGCAGATGGTTGACATCATTTTGAAGTGGCTTTCATATAAGCCTAGTTCTCAATTTCAGAGTGGCTTTCATATAAGCTTAATCTCCACCTTTTAGAGTGGCCAAGATTGGCCTAGTTCTCAGTACACATTCAACTATCCATGCCACATTATCAGATTATAGATCATTCATGGGCTTTATGAGCCATCTTATACGACACATTCATACGGGTATCAGTTCATAGTTCACTACATTGTGGGCAATGATGGAGCCAAAGGAATAACTAGCCTTTGTATTCTTGAGCCACCTACTTAGAGGGATTGGACACACAGTCCAAACATCGATTAACACATGCATGATCACATAAATTCATTACATAGTGGGCGATGATGGATCTAAAGGGCCAGCTTTTGTATTTTTGAGCCACCCTTAGGGAATTGAGCACTCAACGCTATTCGTGATATTACTCTTGGTACAACACATATCCAACATCACTCAACATCACTCAACATTACTCAACATCACAACAATTTTTGTATTGGTTCGCATACCCGATGAGGTTTATTCATTCATTTCTCTTCCTCTCTCTTTTACCCAACTTTTATACGTTCTTATTTTAGAAATAACACGTCTAGTAAGAACTAATATACTCCTTGTTTTCTCTTACAAATTTATGTTTCATGATGTGTTCTCTCTATGCACACTCATCATCACACATCTTCATGGGCTTCATCCTTGCAGGTAAGTTCAGGTACGCTTTCTATTTTTTCTTTATTATAGTATTTGGCTTTGTTGCATCACTAGAATAAAGGGGGGGCAAATGTAGTCATATAAAATGTCAAAATTGGTAGTTTGAGTGTGGCTTGCAACACCCCCTCGAAAGGTCCTTTTCACATGCTCTTGTGACCCTTCTATACACCTTTTTGCTCATTACCAATCATCTAAAACCTTTTGAACCATGATTCCACCTTAGCTAGACAATATTCCCTGTGTCAATCCTATTCCCCCAAGTCCCGAGCCTGTAGGACAGGAGTGCCCCATTTGGACTATAGCACCGAGAATCAAAGTGTCTTGTTTTTGGCAATCTTATCCATTTGCACTTTGATAAAATAATAAACTAAAGACTAAAAATGATAAAATATCAATCTAACCATCTCAACCCTATCATAAGACATAGGCATATAAGATGAAGTAGTTATATTTTTCTCAAAATCAATGTGGACAAGTCTGCAGTCAATAGGCATGATTGACCAACACTATTATTAAGGGAACATGGTCCTGTCCAAGAATATTCTCAAATTTTACTTCTGAACTTGTATTATCAAAGTGTTGTTTTTCTATATCTTTTGTTTTTAGATATTTGTCACAATCAACTCGTACAAGTCCATAGTCAACAAATATGGTTATACTGAGCCGTTGTTTAAGGAGTGCAACCCATCCTGTCCAAAAATAATTTTAGATTCTATTACTAATTAGGCACAATTATTATTATTTTTATTTGGTTTGCATTGTAAAAAATTTTAAAAAAAGTCAACATAAAGTCAAAATTAAGTTAAGTACATCTCTTCTTAGTGTTTTCCAAAAAATCAAATTTTCACATTTAGAAAATTTACAATCATAATTATTAATAATTATATATCTTTAGCATTTTGATCTCTTTCATGTTTTAAACTTACTAAACCAAAAAATCTATTGTTAAATAAAAAATAGGGTATAACATATTGGTGAACTTGTATTTTCTTTTCAAGCATTGATTTCGTTTTTCAATTTTGGTTATAAGGTTTTAGATGAATTCTTGATTTCTAAATACTGAAGAGAATTATATTTGACCTCGAGGCTTCATATTGATTTGTTTTTTTGCTTGCACAAAAATTCTTTTTGGTTTTTAATTTTTTCTTTCTTTCTTTCTTTCTTTTCTTTCTACAAAATGTGTTCTAATAATTTAAATTCATTAGAGCAATCGTTCTAAGCAAAAATGGTCTTAAATTTTACCTAAGTCATGGTGTGAGGGGTATTGATCTAATAATCAATCTATTAAACAACACTTTATATGGATTTTAGTTTCCACATACCTCACAATATATCAAAAAAATCATATATTCTATTTTTCAGCCATAAGAAGCCTTCAATTGTTTGTTCTTATTATGCAGTGGTAAGTGATTAGCCCTAAGAATTTACTCTCAATGTACCCAAGACAATGGATAATGTGGCTATGGAATGGTGGAATCCTTTGTAGTTAGTGTCAATTGGGCATTGTTCACTATTTATTACGAAGATTAGTCTATTTGAGAGCCTATAAAATAAAGACACCTTGTCTAGTTACACCCCTATTAACCAATATGTTTTAACATATCTTTGATTTTAAATAGAAATTTTAGTTTAATATGTTTAAAGCTTGAAAGATATAAAAATGCAATTAGCAAACGTAAGCACAAAAGGTGGATCAATTTGATTTTCTTCATAATCAACACAGACAAGCTCATAATCAACAAACATGACTAGCGTGTGATTTTGTCCATAAAGTGTGGTCTTGTCCAAGAATATTTGATATTCTACTTTTAATATCGAATTGTCAAAATTATATCTTTATATATTTTTCAATGTCAGATATCAATCATAGTCAACATAGATAACTCTATAATCAATAAACACATCCAATCTATGTTGTTGTCCAAAGAGCACATTCTTATCTATAAATAGTTTAAGACTACAATTTATTAGTTTTAGAAATGGTATTTGAAATTGAGAATGGTATATTTATATCTATGATTTTTCACAAACATGTGTAACTTCAAATATAATTTCAAGGAACAAGTGCAAGTTACAATATTTTTTAATGTTATAATCAAAGGGGATCTATTTAAGTAATCATTTGAGGGGAATTTACTTCGATGCCTTAGCCGTGAGGAGGCTCAGATAAATCTACATGAGGTATGAAATAGTGAATATGGTTAAAATTTTAGTGAGAAATAAAATTCTTATAAATTAATAAGGATGGGTTATTTATGGCTTATAATGGAGAAATAATTTCAATAGATTATAAAAATATTTTAACAATGTTAGAGACACAAAAATTTCAATCATGCACCTTCACACCTATCATCTCACCATGGCCATTTTACCTATGGGGATTTGTTTTGATTAGAAATATAAATCCATAACCATCAAAGGGTCACAAATTCAGTATTATAATTACATATTATTTTTAAAAATGGGTTGATATTGTACCCCTATAATCAACTACATAGGAGGACATATGCAGGGTTTTAATGACAAACATCATTTCGCGATTTGGTCTTCCATCGACTATTATAAAATATAATGGATCATCCCTAAAAAATGAGAGTTAATTTTTTTGTGCTAAATAAAATATTCTCTAGACCTTCTTCACTTTTTATTATCCACAAGTATATTGGAAAGTGGATGCAACAAAAACGATAATTGCCAAAATACTAAGTAAAAATTAAACAATCAAACCTGCAGTCATGATGAGGGCATGAACCTTACTCATTTTCTTTTGATCATGCATTTTATTTGACATTGAGTGAACTGGATCGTAACTATATAATTGAGTATATAAGCCATATTCGATGGTTGATTCAGTTTAATTTAGCAAAACCATCATGTGGTTCTCTCTTTCTTTCTTGTGTGGTTATTTGGGTTAGTGCATTGTGTAATTATCCCCTCATTCATGAGGGTTGGGACATGGTATAATCCCAACCCAAAGGCTTTCATAGCTACACAAATTTAGGGTATAATCACCCCAACTCTCCATGTGATTCACCAAAGAAGTACAACTTTTATCCAATGCTTCAATAAGAAATGATCATCTCCAACAAGTTGTAAGGGAAACATGGTTTTCACTAATACATAAGTACACTCTTTCCTTGTTTTTGAAAAAAAACAAAAAATTCAATTTCAAATTAAAATTATTGATCTATGGACATTCACTACACATATTGGTTGTAGGTTTTGCTATTAAGTGACATGCACAATTGCTTTTTCATACCAAAGACAAAGTGTATTGTACAATTTTAGGTACATCTTATCATTTTACTCTAGCAATTTCGTTACTAAAATAAAAAGGGGGCATTTGTAGATATTTAAATTTCATATTTGGTACTTGACAACAACAAGCTAGATACTCAATTACCACCCATGACTTAAGTGCACAAACATGATCCTAATCTACCATTTTGTCACACCTACATGTTATTTTATGAGTTTGATCCTTCTGTTCTTTTATTACACACCTAAATGAAGCTCATTATTTTTTATAACTGCTTAATATCGTACACAGAGATGTCTAGACATTTAGTTCAGTCTACATGCACACATGTTGGTTTCGTCAGATTTGGTTAGTATCGCTAGTTGATATTGACATGATCTATTTGGTATTGACCCTTTCTTAAAAACTAATACTTTATAAAATCAAACTTTTCCTTAGGGTTGATCCATTTTCCTAGTGTGTTGATGGCATGAGAAATTACCCAATTGGACTTATATATACAAATCAAGGCATCACTTGAAAGGGACTAGACACTTATTTGGTACATGTCTATATTTTATTACACATTGAGCACATCCACCCTATTCTTCAAGGGGGCATTTGTAGATATTTAAATTTCATATTTGGTACTTGACAACAACAAGCTAGATACTCAATTACCACCCATGACTTAAGTGCACAAGCATGATCCTAATCCACCATTCTATCACACCTACATGTTATTTTATGAGTTTGATCCTTCTATTCTTTTATTACACACCTAAATGAACCTCATTATTTTTTATAACTGCTTAATATCGTACATAGAGATGTCTAGACATTTAGTTCAGTCTACATGCACACATGTTGGTTTTGTTAGATTTGGTTAGTATCACTAGTTGATACTGACATGATCTAGTTGGTATTGACCATTTCTTAAAAACTACTACTTTATAAAATCAAACTTTTCCTTAGGGTTGATCCATTTTCCTAGTGTGTTGATGGCATGAGAAATTACCCAATTGGACTCATATATACAAATCAAGGCCTCACTTAAAAGGGACTAGACACTTATTTGGTACACGTCTATTTTTATTACACATTGAGCAAATCCACCCTATTCTTCCTAAATTATGAATTAGTCACTAAGAGTAGTCACAAGCCAAGTCTGAAGCATACCAAATCCAAGTCTTAGCAATCACTGTCAAGTATCAAAGCCAATGCATTAGTTGTATACATATAGAAAATGAACACATTTGTAAAATCACATTAGGTGGGAGAATTTTGTGAGGCTCAATTTTCCTCATTGGAGTATCAGATACATAGACAATGATCAATCATAAAACGGAAGTGATCGGGCTCAAATTGCCATTATACTTCCTAGTTTTTGCAAATTTATAACCCTCACAAACACACCAAGGGTTTCGAGGTGAAGGAGACTGATTTCTAGAGTTGTGCACATCATCAGATTTTGGGATCGCACATGTAGAGCTTTCAAAGATGTGAAGATTATCATATAGTCATAGTTGCTTGTTTTTGTACAGGTAAGTACCAACCAACACGGGTCAGTATAGACAATCAATAATAACCCAAATTTGACAAATCCAACCCTGCATAGATAAAAACACAATTCTTGAACTAGGTGAATCACATGCTTACTTTAGTTTGTTGTCCACTGTCAAAATATAATCATAGTCAGGTAGTCAATCAAAAAAGCTAAGTACTCGCCCTTTTGTTATGCTTACTATATTTAATGTATGCCACTTGTTGAATCATTGCAATCAATTTCAGGAATTTACATTTAGATGTATGATTGAATGTCATATTTATCAATTTGAATTATTTTACTAGTTTGTATCCTATTAGGGGTGTAAAACCAAATTAGGGTAAAATAATTAGACAACTAGTCAATGGTTAGATGATAATAAAACAAGAGCTAAATTACAAACCACTTATAAAAATCATCACTCCACAATTCATCACATTCATACACATAGGGTTGTCGCCAAACATTGTCATAACAAAGCCATATTTGCTTATTTCATCAACTTCAAAAAAATCATTGGCCTGTTTCAAAGGGAATCTTTGAAGGAAATGTGTATTTCCCTTAATTTTAGAGTGATGGTCTATCGAAACCATGGATGGTATGAGGAAATCCATTGTAATTTTAGTATCCTAAAATGGCCCCTTGGCCTTTGTTTTATTTTGAGTTATGTATGTTTGGTCACTTATCAAAGTATAGCTGATTTTGGTTTGAATAGAGCAATATTGATGATCTAATTGACTTAAGTAGCCTAAATCCCCGTTAGTGCATCCATTAAACAAATTTCACTTGAAATTTTTGTATCTTATGTCCCATTTTCTAGACCTAGACTATATAGTCATGGTTGTTAGTTCTCTCTCCCTCTTTAGCTAAATGGGCCCATTCACCCCTTTATGTTTTTCCTATTTTTAGTTGTTAAAATTCAACATGCATGGATATTTCAACATTCAAATTCAAATTCACCTACAAATATATATTTGTTGTGCTTCATTAAATCATCTATTACACATCTGACATTGAACATATTCTTGTGGCATGAGACACATTATGTTAATATAAGGTTTCCAATGATTTCTTGGTTTTACTTCACAAGGTTTGATTGCTAGAGGGTTAGTTAATGAATAATATCCATAAAACCCCTAATGTAGGCTCCGAATATATTTTATATAAGTTATATATTCAATCATTTTAGGAACATAGGGGTTGTAATGAGAAAATTTAGGTCTATGGAAACAAAGAACATGACTAGGCAAACAAAACTAATGATTCAAATATTTGTTTTAGACATTTTTTCCATATTGAAAATTTGCACTTCAAACACCTGTCTTGAGTGAAGTGTATTGATCATGTGAAAATTTTGTGTGGATTTGTGCACTCCTCAATTCAACTTTGGACATTCCACATGTGCAACATCTCATGGTTCGCATGCAGGGTGGTGGTATCTTCCTTAGTTCCACAACACTCTACCACTTGCCACACATAAAAATGTAATTTCGTGCATGAACTCTTGAACTTCGCACATAACACATCCACCTGTAGCATGCACACACACTTTTTTTGTGTTTTAGTACCTTTCTAAGTTTTTAGAACACCAAGTCAGATGTCTTAGGTCTTTATGTTATCGTAGGAACATGCACACATTCAATATCCATGTGTTAGGATCTTCCTACCATATGACATGCCAACTAACCTTATTTATATCTTCAAATTATCATGAGATCTATGCATGGAAGCAAATAACCAAAAGTCCAATTGCACTCCTATAGGAGGCTTAATCATCACTTAGCCAAAGGATGAGTCACCCCTTTTGTAATTGTCATCGATTGTATTTTTTCCTATATAATGATGTTTATATTGTAACCATTCATCCCATAAGGGCATAAAAATGAGATAAATCACACACATACCATATATGTATTTTTTTATCATGCTTTGTGTATCGAGTATCCACACACATTTGTAGCTCTATGTTCTTTCATTTAGTCTAAACAAATCAACAAATAAGCATTCGCCTTATGATAACAATAACTAGCATTCCTAGTTTAATTGACTATTACATACACATTTGTACTTTTCCCTAGTCTATGATTAAATTAAAGTTGCATATGTTGCATACCAAAATTCTACATTTGAATGTGTTATTATTGGTTTACTATTTTTAGGTTCAGCACTACACATTCTAAAATTTGTAATTTGCCTGTAATTTCATCATTGTCCAGTGCACCAGCACCTTGGGCCCCATGGTATAGGTCATTAGTATCATATCAAGATCTCTCATATGCTTGGAAACACTCGAGCACAACATAATAAATAATTATTACTAATTGATTATGTTTAAGAGTATTTAGAGGAATGTTATATCAAGAGTAAGATGCTTGATTCCTAGAGAAACACTTAGGCATCCCTAGATGTCTAGAAATTCATTCAAGATGACCTTGAGGAAAAATACATCAAGTTATAATGAAATTTAGGCCATAATCCAATCCTTATTCTATGCATTTTTCACATCAATTATTTCAGAAACAAACCCCCTTTAAAGTGTAAGTCAATGTTGACATCCCAGTGTTCAAAGGAAAAATTAATGCCACAACATTGGATGGTTGGAATTGACAACTTGAAGCATACTTCTCAGTTAATCACTTCATCAATGTTGAGAAGATCACCTTCACTATGTTGAATTTCTCCATTTCAGTGTCCCATTGGTGGGATACCTTCAACATGCAACATGCACAAGACTGCAATCTAATCAAGCCTTGGAAGACTTTTTTGAATACCTTGAAATATGATATTACCCCCTCAAACACTATGAGGATGAATGCATCAAGTTCTAAAATTTTTGCCAACATAAGGAACAATCAATTGATGAGTACACCAATAAATTTTATGGTTACAGACATGAAAATGTGAATTAGAACCATAACGTGTTGAAGTTCATCTAGACTTCCACCCTATATCCATGAAAAGATGGAGATCTCAACTTCATGTAGATGATATTTATGGATTATATAGCACCTCAGTCTTTTACACTTGGCAAACTCAGACCTTGGTTGTTCCTCTCAGTTCCAAACCTTTCCCACTTCTTTAAGTCTTGCATTTGCTCTATCTAGGGCCCCTTGGCCTATAGCTCTTAGTTTGACTAATTTTATGTTGATGACCCAGGGCTTCTATCTTTCCCATAATGCTTAAAATGTTTTTATCTTCCACATCTACAAGTTTTGAACATGTTCTTACTTTCTTACTCCTTAGACACTAATGTCCAGGACAAACATTAGTGTCGATGTTAGTGTCCTAACTCGACACAAGTGTCTAGTGCTCTAAAGTCATCTATTTTACAAATGAAATATATCCTAATGGTTAGCTTAAGTGTTTTAATATGAATTATCTATCCAAAGGGATTGATATAAATACAATATAGACCCTCATTCATTCCTCACCTTGCAAAAACCAAAATAGACCAAGGCAACTTATCAAAATCACTCTATCAAGCATTCAATTGAACAAAGCTTCTCTATTTCCATACCAGTCATAGGTACAACACATCTACATGTCTAAAGTATTAAATGAGAAACCTAAGAACCCGATTTGCCAAGTTACAAGCTAGTTCAATGTTGTACTTACTTTGCACATATTATATGATTCACACACAAGCCAATATGTAGAGGATAACTACATCAGTCTAAGGCCCTTTTTAGAGTATTGGCTATATAGGCAACACTCACTAATAGAGGGGTATTTGGGGTCAGCTCAACACTGTGTGCTTACTAACCTATTTTTTTCCAGGTCACTATGAAGATGAAGAACTAGGGTTTTACAAATTCATAAGTGACAGTCCATGACCTAGATGTGAATGCACCAAATCAAAGGTGAAGTCAAACCCAGAAGCATCCAGGTTGTTGCATCCTTTTCTAACAGGTATTCTATATAAAACACTTGTGCCAAACCCAAATCGTAGCATCGATGCAATTGTCCTAAGCTAACGTTAATATCCAGAAGCATAAGATCTAAAATCTGATGATTGTTCTAAAATCTCCTTCTATCCTACTTTTTGATCTATTCTAGATCCAACACTATGTTAGCATCAGAACTGGCTAAGTATATCACTTCTTTATCATTTCCATGCATAGCTTACTTTTACTTTCTATATTTAACCTATTATTAGCATAAGAAATTCAATGTATGTTTATATCTGAGTTTAACATCCAATTGGCATGTTGTAGATATGATTATCACCCTTATACATTGTCATTTCTATATTCTTAACCCTATTAACACCAAAAAAGGATTCTTCGATCCATTTCAGGGTTAAACTTTTAGTGAACCCAATTCTTATGAATGCAAAATTTTCTAATTCTTAGGGTTTTAAGCCATCTAAGGTTTCAAATTGTTGTAATTTTTCATTTCCTACTACTATTTTGCATGAAACCTAGGCGTAGCCTTAGATTGGGAGTTGTACGTATTGATCACATTGAGCTTCCCCTTCCACCATCTAAGATGTCTCAAACCAATGAGATATCTCATACTTTGGATCATGATGATACCCATGTTGACAATTAAAAACATATTGATAGGGTTATCATAAAAAAAGATTTTGATAATGAAAAACATGAAACAAATGAAAATGAGTGAATAGACCATCATCAAGTGCAAGCAATTGCATTGTTTTGTGAGTGTATTCAATAAAACCCTAAATATCTTGATGAGATCCCAAAAACTATACTGGAAGCATAAAGTTCCAAAACTATAGTTGAAACATCTCTCCCCTTGAACACATTACAACATAATACATCTAGTGGGGGCAGGGGTTATGTGTTTAAACCTTTGTTTCCTGAAACTACTATTAATACATTTATCATGGAATTACCAATTGTTTTAACACAACTACCAGTTTCAATTCCTATTACTACTCAAAACATGTTTATATCTCCTTTGGTGACTACTCAAATTGCTAACTAAATCTCACTGGGTCCTTGGTTCAAACACTCCTTCAAGTTATAAAAACCTTGGAGGACAAGGTTACAAATATTGAAAAAAATGATTTAAAATATCCTCATATTATTGATTCACAAGATGTGTTGCATAACCCTCTTGCACTTGAGATATCCTTGAACCATTTGCCAACTGGTTTTTTTGCACCTAAATTTCCATTTTATGATGGCTTGGGTGATCCTAAACAACATATTCGATCATTTTATGTGGCATGACTTGATTATGCCTCTAATGATAAAGTTTTGACCAAATTATTTCTAAGAAGCCTCAAGGACTTTGCTTTGAGGTGGTTCTATGATTTATCTCTCCAATTTGTAAAAGCATTCAAACCTATTGTAGACTAGTTTTTAGCACACTTTTCCATTAATATTCCCAAAAATGTTTCCTATGCTCAAATTTCCAAAATCAAACAAGGAACCGATGAACCTATCAATGAATATGTCTTGAGACATAAGACAATGCTAGCTAAAATGACCAATCCTATGATAGATACGGAGTTGCAAGGCATATTTAGCAAATTTTTCTTGCTCCTTTACATGAGTTCATTGTTTTTAAGAAGTTCAAATCTTTCAATGACTTATGCCATATTGTACAAGACCATGAAATGAAGCTTATTTCATTGAATAAGATCAAGTATGTATCAAACACACCAGCTACATCTACATCTATTACCAAATTTACAATCAAACCAACTTATAAGGAAAAACCTCCTGAGCCTAAAAAGGAAATAATCACCACATTTAACACAGTTTCACAAAAGACTAATCAACTTATTTTATCCAATGCATCGAGGAGATAGTTCTCCCATTTACCTGAGTCCCAAGCTTCATTACTCCCATGGTTACTAGAGAGTCAACTTATATGTATCCCTCATCCTATTGAGGTTGATATGAGTTGACCTCTACCCAAGGGATATGATGTGAATACTTATTGTGATGATCATCAGGGACTAGGGCATTCTACAAGTATATGTTTTACCTTTAAGCACAAGATCCAAAATCTTATCGATGAACAAAAGCTTACATTTGAGGATCCTCCAAAGGAATCAGACTCACAACCTGGAGATCATGATAAACAAAAATATTTAACAATCCTTTGCAAGGCCATTTTAAGAAAGAACTGTAAGCGTAAATGGATTACAATGCATGTCCTCCTCCATCACATTATGGGAACCCACTAGATGGTATTATTTATACTTACACACAACATATACATCTTATGGTTTAGATACCCTCTATTACTTTCGATGACAGTGATAGTAAAAATGATGACTCTGATCTTCATTCTTTATTCATTCGATCATACCTTGATAAAAACTCTATATGCAGTGTTATGATTGATAATGGTGCAAGTGAGAATGTTTTCACCATGAAATTACTTATGCACTTAGGTTATACTCATAATGATTCACATCCTTCTACTAGATTAGTTAGAGCATTAGAGGGGACCTCCCAAAAGGTTCTTGGTGAGATTGACCTACCTTTAAAGGTTAGATTTGCTCATGTGGTTACTACATTTTTAGTCATACCTTCCACGAACATCTTTGATATGTTATTGGGAGGACATTGGATACATACACTTTGAGCAATACCTTCTACAATACATGGGTGTGTTAAATACATTCATTCCAATCGAGTAGTTACTTTCCAAAATTCCATATGAACATCTTATTAAAAAAGAGAAATTTATACCCAAATCAATACTTGATAGACCATTGCATCATAGACATACGGTGGATTCCATGGAATCCTCATCTATTACACACCATGTTCAAATATCTAGGGCACATAAACATGCTTCTACTATTGTCAATCCAATAAAACCACAAAACACTCAACCATAGATTCCATGAAGCCCTACTCTTTTCACTCCTACTACCGCTTCATGACCATAGAGTCTTAATTTACATATGCAGAGCATCACTAATACTACTGTGACAAATATTGAACTTATATGTGATCCTCAACAACATCACAAGATTACTAGGTTCACAGTAGGGAGATATCTATGACCATCCTTTAGATGTCATCATAGGATGATCTTTCCTCTTCAAATATTCCAAAAATACCAAAAAAAATTTAAAAAAAAATCAAAAATCCAAAAAACATTTTCAGCACCTACATGTTCTATTAGATCATTGGCATCTATGTGTTAGTTCCATGTTGATGGCTATGATACTTATTACTTCTAAATGGATATTATTATTTTGAATGTTGAGCCGTCCCTCTACCCATGTCATGTATACATTGGGGGCATTCGCTTCTTTGATCTTGATACACACATGTTATATGGTTTGATGGTCATTCTACATTATCATGTCTGAGCTTACATATGCACTTACACGTGCCTTTATCCATGATTATATATTACACATGGTACTTGATATGTTATACACTTGACACATTTGATCCATGGGCTACTATGACATGTTTATGTCGGTTTCTTATGATTTAATTCATACACTTCCTTGAGTGCCTTACTTTCTATTGTATTCCTTGTTTGAACATTTAAATATGCTCCTTTGCTTGCAGCTCTGTGCCTATGTATGCTTTATTTGACATTTACACATCTCATTGTTTATTGTATGGACATTTTAATATGTCGTCCTTGCTTTTGTGGATATTTGACTAAGTCGTGTCTCTTTGATTGTGTGGCATTTGAACATGCCCCTTGTTTGAGGTCTCCTTAAACCATTGCCTTTTGACTTATTTTTTAGTGCTCTTGTGTGTGTGCTTGATTTGTTTTTTGATCTTGTATTATTAATATGTATATGTTTCCATGATCCTTATCATGCATATTAGGCCTACATGTGATCATATTGGCTTTATGTGCCTAAATGTTATATCTACCTAGACATGTTCCTTATATATGCTACATGGTTACATTCACAAATTATATAATTGTCTTATCATTTTGAGGTGAGGTAACTACCATTTCTTATCTTTTTCTCACCTCAAAGGGTGGGGGCATATTAGTGGGGACATGTCATAGATGCATGTTATCCACACTTGGCACAGTTTATAGATTTAATGGGGGCATGCTTTGCAAACATGTTCTCCACACTCATTCAATACATGGTAATTATATCAGTTTTCAGATTAAGTGGGGGCATGTCATATGGGCATGGCTTCCACACATTCACAATTTTTAGATTCAATGGAGACATGCTTTAGAAGCATGATCTCCACACCTATTCATTATTTGACATATCTAGATTATAGTGGGGTCATGTTTTGGACACATGTTCTCCATATTGGTACTTATATCAATTTTAAAATTTCTCCATATATAATGGGGGCATGCTTTGGAAGTATGTTCTATACACTTACATAGTTTTCTGAATTGGCCAAAGCACACAGTTATATGATTTAGATTCACAAATGTGGCATAATTTTATACATTGGTACATTGTTATACATAGTTTCAACGTGAGACATATCTAAGGTGAATATGCTATCCAATGTGCACCTAATATTACAAAATCTAAATCAATTTCAGATTTTATAACATTCTCAAGGACTATCGCCACCCACCAGTTGGACTTTTATAAACTATATTGAGCCAAACTAGTGTAGTAGTTAGTTCACCTTTTGGTATGGTTGAGGTGATCAAATCACTCAATCTTGTCAAGTTTTAAGGTGGACTTGATAGTATCATCCAACCTCACCAATTTAATAGTGTGTGTGACTTGGCTCACTCATACTCATCAAATTATAAGTATCATTAGGTTGCATAGTTGAGCTAATATCAACTACTAGGTGGCAACTCACTTTTGCTATAAGGTTGGGGGCATGTACCTTCCAATCTCTCTCTATCTCTATCTCCTTGGATATATGAACTTCCAATATTTATCTATATTTTTCTTAATCTTGGTTTCAAAGCCTTACAATGATACATTGTTTTCAATTTAACTTGCCAATAGGCAAGGTGGTTACATCAACACATGTGTGTACTCATAAACCTTGCTCTTTCAATTTCAATCTATTTTAAGTACTTTCAATTCCATATTATATGCAATGATTATTTCTTGTAACATGCTCTTGGTTGTAAGTCAGTCACCAACAAAGCACCCAAGTTGGGCACATGCAAAGACAAGGTGTGTTATACACACACATTTATGCATTCCTTTCCTTTAAGCCAACAATTTCATTACTAGATTAAAATGGGGGCAAAAGTAGATGATATTTATGGATTATATAGCACTTTAGTCTTGTACACTTGGAAAACTTAGACCTTGGTTGTTCCTTTCAATTTTGAACCTCTTCCACTTTCGTAAGTCTCGAATCTACTCCATCTTGTGCCCCTTGGCCTATATCTCTTAGTCTGACTAGTCTTATGTTGATGACTCAGGCCTTTTATCTTTCCCATAATACTTAAAATGTATTTATTTTCCACCTCTAAAAATTTTGAACCTATGCCTACTTTCTTCCTCCCTAGACTTTAACATCCAAGACATACACTAGCATCGAAATTAATGCCCTGACCTAACATAAGTGTTAAGTGTCCTTAAGTCATCTATTTTGTAAATGAAATGTATCCTAATGGTTGGCCTAAGTACTTTAATGTGAGTTACTTATCCAAAGGGATTGATATAAATACAAGATCAACCCTCATTTATTCCTCACCTAGCAAAGACCAAAAGAGACCAAGGCAACTTATCAAAAGCACCCTATCAATCATTCAATTGAATAAAGCTTCCTTATTTCCATACCAGTCATAGGTACAACACATCTACATGTCTAAAGTACTAAAAGAACAACCCAAGAGCTTGAGTTACCAAGTTACAAGATAGGTCACTATTGTACTTGCTTTGCACATATTTTATAATTAACACACAAGCCAACATGTAGGAGAAAACTACATCAGTTTATGAAGATGAAGAACTAGGGTTTTGTAAATTTATGAGGAACGACATTCTATGACCCATATTTGTATACACTAGAGTAAAGGTGAAGTCAAACCTAGAAGCATCCAGGTGATCACATCCTTTTCCAATTCATATAGGACACTTGTGTTGAACCCAGACAATAACATCAATGAAACCATCCTAGGTTGTTGTTAGTGTCTAGCGCTCTGAAAGCATTAGATCTAGAATCTATCGACTATTCTAGAATCTCCTTCCAGCCTAATTTCTACCTGTTTTAGATCCAACACTGTGTTATCATTAGAACAACTAAGTATATCACTTCTTTGTCATTTTAATGCATACCTTACTTATACTTTCTATATTTATCCTACTCTCATCAAAAGAAATTTAGTGTATGTTTATATTTGAGTTTAACATCCAATTGGCCAATTGTAGATCTAATTATCACCCTTATGCATTGTCATTTCTATATTTCTAATCCTATTAACACCAAATAAGGATGCCTTGATCCATTTTAGGGTCAAATACATTGGGTAAATTATATCACAATGCCATCAAGATTTAGGCCAAGGCAAAGGTGCAGCGTAAGTTCTCTTCTTCATCTAATACCATGCATAAGAATCAACACTTACACAACTCACCATCAAATGTTGCTATGCATAAAAAAATAATTTGCGCAAAGTGATCAACCTAGGAAGGACATGCAACAACATAAAACTTCAACATTTTATGCACCAGATAAAGGCAAGAAGAACCAAATAAGCAAATGATGCCACTGACACTATATGATTTTGCCCAGTGATTTTGAATGTTGTGCACAAAAACCCTTGATTGTACAGTCTAAATCAAGTCCCATGCAAATAAATGACACTAATAAAGATGCTTCTTACCTAATCACCAACACCACTACCATACACACCTTTGAGGAATGAGAGGGTATGTTCCACACCAAGTTCTGGGTGAAGGGTCAACCTCTCCATGTCATCATTAAAAATGAAAATGAGAAGAACATCATTGCACATGGTATAACCCAATACCTTGGCCTTATCACTATCATACATCTTAAACCATGCTCTTTTGGATGGCTGCAGCAGGGGAAGGATACACATGTTTAATGGCAATGCATTTCCTAGTACAAATTCAAGCTTGTGGAGGAAAAAGTAAATTGTGGTGCCATGCCACTTGAGTTATTTTACATTTTTCTTTGAATTTTATGTTTGTATGACCATAATGATACATATCAAGTATGACAACAATGCTACATATCAAGCCAAGTTATAATAATGGACTATACATGTCAAATATCGCTTCTTCAACTACTTGGAGTAAACTCCAATGATCAAAATTACTTTGGTCTATGCCAAAAAATGTTGCAAGTTCATCTTGCACATGTAAAATTTTGTGTTACTTGTGGTTTGCCTAGAATCACCTATGTAAGAGAGCAAGGGAGAATTATCATTATGCCAAGTTGCACAAATACTATAACGATAATAACAACTCAATAATATACTTTAGCGATATGGAAATCTATTTGAAGAACCAAAGATTCTACCAACACATCGTGTAGTAAAGAATCACATCAATGTGGATCATGGATCCCCTCTTCCAATTTATCCATTGTATTGTAGGTCCATTTTAGGAGAATGATGAAGTTTGGCACCAGATCCAAGAGATTCTTGATCAAAGCAAGATCATGAATAAACTTTGTAGAGTAGTTTGTCTTTGAATGAAGGTAAAAAACCCATCACTGAAGAATTTTGCTTTTCTAAATCTGATGGTTGATAAGTTATAGAGTGCATGTAACATTTAAAATGAATAATATATTTATAAACACTCTCATTTAGACCTTGTTGAATACATGGGATACACTCAAATTCAACATGAGGTCCATTATTGGTGATAAATCTATCTAAGAAGGTATCTTGTAATACAACATAAGCATATAAAGATTCACTAAGTAATCTATGAAACCAATTTAAGGTGTCACCAACCAAGCTTCTAAGAAACAACTCAACTAATAATGTGTTCAGGAGTATAGTTTCCAATAGAAGTGGAAAAGGCCTTAAGATGTACATAAGGGTCTTAATGTCCATCAAATAGAGGAAATGTAGGCATGACAAAACTACAAGGAAGAGGAATGTTAAGCACATCATAAAAAATAATATTAGGAGGTATAGTCTTAGAATCAAGCCTAGAATGGGATGACTCGAAATGAAGAGATAAATCATGCACTTGGCGTTATAATTCATCCATGGCATGCATCATGGTCACTATCTCATGAGTATGAAAAATATGACACTTAAGGGGTTCATTCAAAAGACTAGACTTATTATCAATTTCAAACATGGGCACACTAAGAGAGAGATAGAGATAGAAGGAGGGTTGTCATAAAAAAACACATGAACATCATTATTCACATGAGAAGAATGTATATTAGCTACTTCATTTAACATTGTCACACTTTTAGCAATGGAAGAAGGATTTTGTGTAATATGTTGTCTATGATTTGCATGAATATCATCATTATGCCTTTTATCATATGTAAAATTAAAATTTGTATCATTCATAATAGTCATATTTGCTTTTGACATAGAGTTTTCATTCAAATTGCAAGAGTCCATATTGCTAATGTAAACCATGAAGTAAGTTACACAAGGGCAAAAGTTATGATACAAGAAAGAAGAAGCACTAACTAGGAAATAGGTAAGGGAAACCCTAAAATCAAAGTTGAAACAAGCAAATCAACAGACCTTGGGGGAACAAGGGCATTAAACCATAGATTAGATTAAAGAGCATCAAAATCACCAAAATTTGAGGAATAAATTTATGAGGTGAAGGGAGACAATCATATATGGCTATGATGGAACCAATAAAAACAACCAAGATTTGAAGAATTATATTTGAGAAATGAAATTAGACCCTGGTGGGAAAATGGAAATGAAACCCTAAGGTTGTGTTGTCATTTGAACTTGCACCTAATGAGGATATGGGACAAGATTATCCTCGTTCAAGTGAGAAAATGGAACCACCTCAGGGTTGTGGGTATCCCTATTAGGAGGTGGTACTCTAGATTAGGGGCTAACTCCCCTTGATGCATCATTGAAGCTCATATCCTACTACTAAGCTTGGGGGGTTGAAAAGGGTTAAGAATAACATGAAAATAAACATAACTAATGGAGGTGATGCACCAAAATATTTGCTCTACTCACACCTTTAGCATGCACTTGAAGCAAGGACAAGTTATACATACACTTCATTCAATGTTAGTCTCCTTTCTTATATCAATGCTTCAACATGGGGTCCTAGAGGTAGCATAGGATAGGAGGACTAAACAATAGGCATTGTAAGACACTCTACTGGATTGAATTTTCACTTACACTTGCATTATCTTTAGACACTTCTTGTTGACCTGCGAAATACACTACACTAGGTACTAATAGAATCAACATGTGAAGGTAAAAGGAAATTACACTTGCACAAGACTAACTTAAGGATGTACACTTAATGTAATATTTGAACAAGGTAAAACACTTGTATTTATTGATTCAAGGTGAAATTTTGGTAGGGCTTCACCATACCCAGGCAGAGAGATTCCATACAATGCCAAAAGGCCAAAATTTATAGAAGACGTGGGAAGATAAGAGGGAAGGGAAGTCCAAGAGTCACTTGGGCATGTGTCACTTGCTAAAATCAATTAAGAATTAATGAGAGAGAGGGATAGGGCAAGCCATTCCATGTCAGGGGTTAAAAATGTCATTTCCAATCATCCAAGACCTAAAAATAGTCAAGAAACTCCTTTTCTATGCATAGAAAACTGCCCCTCATGATTGGCCTTCCAAAACTACCCTTCAACTGCAAATGACCAAGTTTTATGATTTTTATGATTAGGAGGGGTTACTATCAGGTCCACACATGCATTGGTGAGGTCCTAAACTATTCATGATTATCTGGGCATGCATACTCATCTTTGGTAGTCTCAAAATAACCCTTTTCCCTTCACCTCTCACACTTGGCACTCACAAACTCTTAAAACCTATAATTTTATCCATAAAAGTAGATTAAAGGCATGTTTTCCAAGTGTCTATGGCATTAATTACATGAAAAAAGTCTTAAAAGGCTTTCCAAATGAAGATTCACCATTTTTTCTAAGTCTTCCCTAAATGGCTCACTGCACTGGATGAAAAGAGAGAGTTGGCAGAGGCATTTAGGGACTTATAAACTTGATCCAATGACCATTAGGACTTATAACAAGTCCTAATCTTCCATCCAAAATTTATTTTGTGTCTTGAAACCTTCCCAAGCTTGTAAAACACAAAAAATAGTCAAAAATAGCCCTATTTTTCCATGTTCTATACAATCCAATTCCATGGATGTGATCCTCATGAAGTTGGAAATAACTTCCCTTTTACACTCATGGTCAAATTCATCCATTTGGAGACACTTTCAGCTTGGTTTCTACCACCAGGTCTATGAGGAGGGTTTGGAGTGGTTTTTGGTCTTAACATTTATTCATAAAGAATAGACATTGAAATCTTATCCAAATTCCACTTATGTCTTCTTAAGGACCCTCTCCATCATCCCCGAATAGATCCAGGTCCCATACAAAGGTATATGAAAGTTCTAAGTATTTGAAGGTGACCTTTGAGTCAATTTTGCACAATTAGCAGGGTCTGAATACTTCCTAAGCCAAAAATGGATTATTTGAAACTTTATATGAAAACCAAAGGTTGTAACACCTCTAAAAAAATCCCAATCACCTGTCCTAATCACTATAAACTCTCACAAAGAGCTAAAGATGAAAACCTACCCCTGTTTGGGCCTTAGGTCTAGACCTTGCCAATAGGTCTGCCTGCCACTTGAGACTCAAAATGACCTTCTAATGCATTCCTTTGCATAATTATGGCTCTAACACTTCATTTTCACCTCCATGAAGGTGACCTAAGTCATTAGAATGTTTGCCTAAGGCCCAAACTGAAAATGACCTCCAATTTGGAATTTGGCCTATTCCTTTCCTTACCCTGATGACTGCAACCCTCCATGGTTAGAGCATCTTGTTTGGTTCTAAACCCTATATAAAGTTTTTATAGGTCTTACTAGGTCCCATCCATCTTTTCCAATCATAATTTGGGCCTTGTTTGCCTTTTAGTTCATCATTTCACCATTTTCCTCAAAATTTGTCATCCTTATGCATGAAAAACTGTCCCTACTCTAAGACAAAACAAAGAGGGTTTGCATTTCTAGATTTTTAAAAATAACTATTGGAACATCTTCATTAGGTCTTGATGGTACTCTGTACCAAATTTGGGCACTCAAATCCTCCATTTATCCCTCCAACTAGCATAAAATTCAAAACTAACTTCTAAAGGTGACTACCTGCAAGTTGAGGGTGGAATTGGCCTTTTTGACCTCATAAGTGGAAAATTTTGATAGATTTGCCTTGATTTATCTATCTCCCCATGTTCTTTGGGTTTATTAGCATCATATTCAATCCTTGGAGATATTCACTTGGCCTTGTGGATGCACTTGACCCTCTAATTGTCTCATCCTACTTGCAACTGTGTGTGTTTTTGACACCTTGAAGTTTGGTTGTAGGTTATTTTTGCATGTAGGAGTCATGTTAGTGCCTTTAAAGGACCTATCATAGCTTAAAAACACTAATTTACCCTTTATAATCCATCATTGTCTCCTAGGATTTCATTACCCTCACTCTCAAGATTAGGCCACTTGCTCATTGGACTAAGACACTTCCAAACCCTGCTTGCAGGGTGTTAACTGAACTTTATTCACACTTGTATTAATGTCTTTAGGATTTCTATGAGATCCTTAAGTTCACCACTAACATTCACTTCTCCAATATTTCACTTTGGAAACCTTAACAAAGGTCCAAGCTTCCTCCACCCCACTACCAGTCTACCCTTGTTTGTGTTTCTTGGGTTCTAGGGCTACCTGTTAGTGTTCTTGATGGAACTTTAGGCCTACTTGAGGAGTTTGATTCACATGAAGGTCCTTGAAAACATAAAACCACCTTATACCTCCTATTCACCTTGAAAACCTCAAGGTAAGACCACAATTTCAAGCTCTCATCTCACTGTCAATATACCTCATGACTGGTTATGCTTTCATGGATTTAGGGGCCTATAGGTATGTTTGAGTTCTATTAGGTCATGTTATTGACAAAAAATACTTCCACCTTAGGCCTAGAAACCTAAAAATTTCCACTTCACCTTAAACTTTCAACTTTGATCATTGTTAGCCCAAACTGAGATGGACTTTTGCTAAACCTGCTAACTGTGTTTGTTCTTAGTCCCCTGTATGGACAGAGGGTTTGCATTAGGGGGTTCAAACATCAAATTCACCTTTCCTTTTGTCATCACTAGCTCAAGAATGTTATTTAGACCAGTTTGGATGGTTTGAACTGGATTGCATAGTTGAGGATCATCAAAATGGAGTGCAAGACCACTTTTCCATCTATAACCTGTAGATATCACTGTTCAAATTCAATGATTTTTGGCAACTTTTAAGCTTGCTCAAAATCCATCTATGCTCCTCCTTTGGCCTTCAAAATTGGCATGAGTGTTCTTGGTAGATAGGGATACAAAACCAAACAAACAAGGGCATTGGAAACATCTTTGGTCATGACATATTCTACTCTAAAGAAGCTATAGGACCTCTATTTTGGTCATTTAGGGACTATTAACCCAAAAAGTTTGATCAATCTTTGAAGTGAAAACTTTCACTCGTGTAGCATCCTAAGTTTTCATGACATGAGATCTATAAACCTTTGGGTATGCTATGACCTTAAACATGAACTCCACCATGATTTCACTCTTTGTACCTCTGTACAAACCTCTTGGACTCAAGCATAAGCTGACTGTGAATACACTCTGTAGACAAGACAGTCAACAAGGAAATTGAACCATTTACTTGAAGGGCATGTTGGTTTCATCTTGCCTAAGGTAATCCAGCAAAATAACTTTGAAAACATGAGTAAATAACATTAAAACATTTCATGTAGCCTCTCCCATGTTGCAAAACTCAAATTACCCATCCATGACTGCAATCTTGAAAAACAAGCACAATTTGTAATTCTCCTTCAAGGGCATTGAGAAAGGAAGTGTTGGGTGTTGGAAGCATCATGGAAAGAGCCCATTTTAGCCTAAAGACACTCCACCAAACTCACATAGCTCCATAGATTCTTTAAAACAAGAAACATATGCACAACCATTCCCTTCTTGAATGCAATTTTATAAAAAGTTGCCTAGAGTGTTAATGATTGTTCATGAAGGAGGATCCACAAACATCGAACTTATTTTTATGTATTTTAAGTAGACTCAGAGCACTATCCATCCCCAAGAGCATTTCTTCCAACTCAAACTGTACGGCCCATGGTGAATGCTTGAACTTGCCCTTCCTTGGCTTGTCAATGGAAAAAGAAGGAAAAGAAGTTAGAAATTAAAATTTTTATGCTATATTCTCAATCCAAACATGGGAATGACCTGTGGGGAGGTGAAGAGACACACCACCATGTTTTTAGCTGTAAAGGAACTTGAGAAGTCTGTACAAGTGTTAGAAATGGCCTAAAAATAAGTAGAAACTCCCATTTTCTGAACATAACTGACTCTTGTTTGACCTCTGACTGGATCTGATAATTTTTTGACCTCTTCCATGTTCTAATCGACCTTGGTGACAAATTTGACCTCTTGAAAGTCCGTACAAGTCAATTAATAGGCTAGAAAGTGGCCAAAAGACCCTTTTTGCACATGAGACGTAACAAATGACCAATTAATGAATTGTAAACACATCAAAAAATTCTAAACACCATATTAGGACAATTTGACACAAAATGACCCTTTGACCAAGGCTTGACCAGGTTTGACTTTGGTTGATTAGGCCATTTCAAGGAAGATGAGCTTAGACAAGGATTAAGACAAGGCCAAGTAAGAAGATAGACCAACATAACACCCCATAGGACACATGTGAAATTTCTTAAATAGTTCAAAATAGTATGGGTTGACCTTATTTGACTATTCAAAATATCGGTTCACTATTTTTTTTAACTAGATGTGACATAATGGGGTTTGCATTATGCAAAATACACTAAAACTAAGACACATTAAAGATCCAAGATAATATATTAATAAACAATAATCTAATCTAATCTAGTGTCAAAATATCAACTGATGGTATAGTTTAAATAATATAAATGCAAAGGAGCAATGAGATAGAAAAATAATTGAAATGAACAATGACTATAACTAAATTATGAGAATGACAATGAGTTCGTAGAGATGATAAAGTGATTCTCTTGACTATTGATTGTGATAAGGAAAACATTGAGAACTGGCAAAGGGGTGATTGTGTCTAGGGCAAAATTGATAAGTGGTTGATTATGTCCCTTTGTCGTTGATTCTATCCTCTGCTTATTTTAAGGTTATGTAACATTTTGGGCCACTTTGTAGATAGATGATGAGCAGAATATAGGCGTTGCTTTCTAAAATTAATGGGAATAATGCTCTAATTTACTTTTCCTTTGCCATTGACTCAATTCTTTGCAATATGTCAAGAGGAATATAAATGCAAGGTTAGTTGGCCTATGAAACCTCTTGAGGAGTTGGAGTTTTATATCCCACATGCATGGAGTCATGGTTCACTATAGCTCTAGTGCATGTGAACGTAATTCCAACCTAAGTGAGAGATAAGACTTCACCTTCTCTCTCTAAATATTCAAGTACAACTACATGCACATTTGTTTGAGCCTTCTCTTGGTACAAGTGTGCAAGAATTGCAAACCTTTGAGATCACTTAAAAGTATTGAAGAGCATAAATATAAAAATGGTAATGTGTCTAAGATTTGATTCTCCTTCATTCTTATTATTACACTGCCTTCAGGGGGATTTGTATATATAGACTTCTCTAATTCAAATTAAGAATCTATTGGCACACAAGCTAACAAAGGAAAAGAGTAAAAACTGACAATCAAGTGTCCACATATCAAAAAAGATGAGGAAAAAGGGTGAAATGGCCCACACAGAAAAAAGTCACAATTGGCGAACTGTTGATTATGATGGGATAGAATCAACAAACCTACGATTTTGATCCACATGTAGAAAATACATAAAATATAGGACACACACACACACACACACACACATATAAAACACAAAGGAGAGAGAAACCATAAGAAAAAGAAATTAGAACCACATGTAGAAGAAAGGAAAGGCAAAAAGCCATGGAAAATGTGCCAATAAGTACCTAATTTGAACAAATGATCCATATACACAAAACTACACTAAAAACATTACAATAATACATTTTTTACCAAAATTAGATACCTACAATTATTCATCTATAATCTCAAACAATGTGAAACAACCAAAATTTAGAGTGTAGTGCAGAAATGAAAATTAAAAGTGTGTTTCGTGTTGTGCACACAAAGAAGCAACCATTAAAAAGGCCTTATCAAGATGCCTCAAGGCACGAGCCATAAGTTTGCTTGAAAGATGTGCCCCCAAAATGCATAAGGCACGCCTCAAAACTATTATGTCACCCCTAAAATGAAGGCATGTACTAGAAGTGTGCCAAAGTGATGCATTCATCCCCAAAAGAAATGTTTATTGGTACTTTATAATAGTGCATTATAAAAAAGTTCCCACTAAACTGCTTATAATTACACAATTATTACAACAAATTTTACCCTTTTACAATGCCTTTGAAAATGGAAACAAAAAACATAATTTTTCAATACAATATTATTGTTTTATCTACGTATATGGGAAAAAACATGCACTTCGAAAAAAAAAACTCTTGAACAGGAATCTCGAGCACATAGAAAATGTCAGTTGAAGTTTGGTGTTGAATAGGGGCCAAGAAGGCTAACATGGAAAAAAATCTACTATAGGAGGTGCAATCCTCGCTATGTAAGCCCTACCCTTTGATATTCGACAACATCTCTAAAAAATTCCAACATACCAAAAGAGTCAGGGCTCATAGGGGTCGAAACCATTGTAATCAAAAGTACTTAGTGAAGAAGGTTAGGTTGGCGTTTTGGAGGAGAGATGAAATAACACTAAGTAGGTTGACAACCTTGTTTTTAATAATTGGTAGACAAAATAGGGGAAAAAATAACCTTATTCGAAGAAGGGGGTTGTAAGACGAGCTACCCAGGGTGGGCAACACAAAGAGGGGGATGCCCAAGGTAAAGCAAGTTATGAGAAGAGAAGATTTGGGCTTGGGGGCCTGAGGGGAAAGGGAAACCTAGGGTCGATCCCATGGGAAGGGTGTAAGATGTTAGAAAGTGGAGAACAAAGTAAATAGGATCCCTAGGGTTGGGAACATGGGGTAAAGGGGAGGAAAAACATCTTAGGGGTAGGGCGTTAAATAGGGGTAAGTCTAGTATGGAAGATGGAGTCTGAATGAGGTATATAAAAATTGTGGAAGCTATCAAAGATGGTGTGGTGATTTATAAGGAGGGTCATCTGATCTTAAACCTTGAATCAACTTTGTCTTTAACCTATAATAACCCAATTTTTTTTTTTAAACAAAAATAAACAATATTATAAAAAAACTTACAATTTTTTTTTTTAAAACTCAGGTAAAAAAATTAAATACCTCACACACATCTTTCCATATTTCTAATATTGGGAGAGTGAGGAGTGATCCCTATTCATTTCTAATTTATGAGGTAAAATCAATAAATATTATTATAATGGTACTCATTGTAGGATGCTAACCTTAAATTTAATGCCCATCCATAAACCATCTTGGTACGTGTACTTTGGGTGGATCATATAAATGTGATCCCTATTCATTTCTAATATTGGGAGAGTGAGGAGTGATCCCTATTCATTTCTAATTTATGAGGTAAAATCAATAAATATTATTATAATGGTGCTTATTGTAGGATGCTAACCTTAAATTTAATGTCCATCCATAAACCGTCTTGGTACATGTACTTTGGGTGGATCATATAAATGTTCTCCATGCTTTCGCAATGCATCAAATTATTTGGCCAACGACAATGCCCATGTTTTGTATGTGTGGAAGTGAATCCGCCCATGGATTGCATTTGATAGCCGAATAAAAATATATTTTTTTCGGTGAAATATAATAATAATAATTTTTTAAAATTTGATGTTTTTTATAGTTTATAGAATAAATTTATAATTTTTTAGAAAAAATTATGTATATTTATTTATATTTTGATGTTTTGGATCATCAATTCTGATTTATTATTGAGGAATAAGTTTTATAGATCACATTTCAGATAATTAATTTGGATTTATTATAAAAAAATATGATTTATGGTTTTTGGATTAGTAATTATGATCCGTCACCAAAGAAACATGATTTATAATTTTCAGATTATCAATTGTAATATGGAATGTTCGAAATATAAATAAATATACATATTTTTTTTCAAAATTTTATTTGATTAAATAATTTGTTGATAAATTATATCATATATAAGGTATAATTTTGAATAGATAAAGTTGACTACCAAATTTAATTTCTAAATTTAACTATCCTTTATCAACTGATTGGCCTACAAATTATAATAAATGTCTAAATTTTAAAATTATTGAATGATTTATTTTAATAATATTTATGAAACTAAATAATTTATAAAAGTTGAAATTAAAGAAGAGTCAAAAAAAAGGTTTTATATATAAACAATTATTTGAAACTTTAATATAGATAAATGGATTTCAATTAAATTGTAATATAAATATTTAATTAGACATAAATAAAAGTAATAAAACAGATTAATTGTTTTTTTAATATTTAAAGCAATAAAAATAAAAAGAGGGTTTAGAAATATACTTTGAATATTGGAAGATTTTGACATAGTTGTTAAATGCTGAAAGTGGTAATCAGGGTTGTGATAAAACAATGAGAATCTTGAAAACTTGTGATGAATAGTAGACTTTGTCTAAATTATTTTCAAGATGTTTTTGGGTGTCAAAATTATAATGAATCTGATTTTAGGAAGTTTCATGGAGGGAAAAACTATTTTGACCACTATGTTCATTAAATTCAGAACTCCAAAATCCTTACTCAATATTCTAAAACTTTGCTCCGCTAATCGAAAAAAATACTAAAAAATACTATTTCTCTATTTTAATTGGGCAACTATAAAACAATAAAGAAAATAATGTATTATGGACTTTCTTGATATTTATCAAGTCCCTTAATTAAAAACATTCCAATAATTTAAAAAATTCATTAACCAAAAAAACTAATACAACATATCAATGATGTGAACATCAATATTATAATATATACTCTTTAAATACTTGATTTCTCAAAAAAAATTATAAATATTCAATAATATCATACAAATAATATATAATAAATATTCTCTTAAATAATCTCCAAATATTTAAATATACTAAGATAAATTATATATTTATATATCACTTACATTCAATTAAAACTCTATTAATATTAAAATGATATTAAATAATTGAAAAATTAGAAAAAGTAAAACCATACTCTTAACTCATCAAGACCAGAAATTGTAAGTGTCCCTTAAAACACGCCAATAATATACAATTAAAACAATAAAATTAACAAATACTTTAAAATCATACCATTTAATAATTAGGAAAAAAAAAGTTAATTGTGTCACCAAAATTGAATGCCATAAAATTTTGAAAAAAATAATCGACCATCTAAATCATAATCCAAATTATATTTTCCTTTCCTTTTTTGTTTTTACTCGTAAGTTTTAAGGAAGAATTATAAAATGACCCTTGCTTCGAACTTAGTTTTATGTAAAAGGCAACTAAACTATTTTTGTGGTGTAAGTCATATAACTATAAATTTTAGAGGATAGTGAAAAAATAGAGTTTTTTTTTTTTTTTTTTTAAAAATAAGAGTAATGAGTGTTTTAAAAAAAAGGATTTTTAAAAATAAGAAGGTTTTTGGAATTAGGATTTTAAATTTATGTAGAGAATATTCAAGTATTTAAAAATATATATGTTATAATTAATTAAAAATTATTTTATAAATGTTTTTTTATTATTTAAATTTTATTTTTTGTATATATAATTATATTGAGAGATATAATTTACAATGATAATAGAGAAGAGAAATAATTAGTGTTTAATCATTAAAAGAAAAAACATAATTATATTCTCTTTTAAATATAAATAATATTACTATTAACATACTTATCTACTAGTAACATATTTTATATTAATATTTTTTACTTAAATTTATATAATATACATATGTTAATATTATTACATTAAAAAATTTATAGGACCATTTCAATGTGAAATTATTGTGATGGAACTTGAGCTGGATTTCTAGCCTGAGTTGGATTGCCATTTCGAGCTAGTTTGCGAAGGAAATAGTGAACGGATGGGGGAAACTATGTTTCCTCTGTGTCGATTTGCACAATTCGAGTTCGAGTCGGGTCGGTGCTTTTGTTGTACTTGAAAAAATGAGCTTGATCAATATGATGGGATCTTTATGAGAAACGTGATTGCCCAATTTAGGATGAGCTCTCATCATCTTAGGTGTGAAACGGGTAGATGGCTAACTCCCAAAGAGGATTGGGAGGAGAGAATATGCCTCTTTTGCAATAAAGGCGTGGTGGAGACGAAACGACACTTCCTCTTGGAGTGCGAGGCATACAAAGACATCCGATACAGTGATGGTGAAACTTTGAAAATTGCCACCCTGGACACCTTGTTTGAAGCAACAAGGTTGGGTAATACGGCGAACCTCGTGATCAAACTTCACAGTAGAAGGGAAGATCTCAAGAAGAAAGTTCAGGGAAATTAGGGAACGTTTTGTCGCTGAGGTCCCGTTTTGAAGAAGATGTCCACGACTGATAGGTCCCAGAGACTGTTGTGGTCTTGTGAGCGTTATTAAAATCCTTCATTCATTTCAATAACACTTAATGAAAATGTTTTGAAATGAAATAGTTTTAATTATGTTCACTGAATGAAGGGTCTACGGGACCATCAATTGCTCCAATTATTTAGAACATTGCTCCATCTTTTACTAGACTCTCAACCTTTTTAATCCCTTTTCGTTAAATGATGAAAATCTTTTCTCTCCAATTGATTTCAACTATTATATATTCTTTTTCATTATGCTCGTAAATTAAAGTGAACATTGAAATGTAATGTTGTCATTTCTTATTTATCATTTTCCTCCACATTATTATTCTAAACTTTTCATTCATATAATTCTATATATCTTTATTACTATTTAGACACTCTCTTAGATTGATATCTCACCTATTCATCCATTTGTAATTCTTCATCGTTAAAATTTTTACATATTATAACAATGGTTGATTACGTGATTATTATTAAAACAATAAAATTAGACATTTAACACGTGGCGTATCATGCATATTGACGATTGTAAAATGTTTCCAAACCGATGGGTCAAAGAAATGAAAGAACCATGGGTAGCAGGCGTGACCGTGGTTTGGGTTGGGTTTGCTTTAAGAGGAAGTCACGACAGGAGCATTAACGGCCGCATGCACTCTCTTTCAAAACTTTTCTATAATTAGGGATCTACCTAAGCTTGGGAGGGAGTAGTTGCCCTATTAACACACCTTCCCTCAATATCCCATCTGTCCTTTTTATTTCAATTGGGCGTTGGTTTGATTGTCATTATTGTCTAACAATTCCGCAGAGAGGGAGATGGGGGAATCGGAGGAGAGCGTGGGCGCAGGGTCGAAACTGAAGTCGGCAGCAGTGCTGGAGCTGGCTAGGAAGCATCTAGCCACTCAGGCTGGTGACGAGCTGAAGAAGAAGATTGGTCTTGTTTACCAGCTCAACATTTCACCCAAGGTTCCTCTCTGATTTCTCCTTTCTCCTTTCTGTTGTCGAGGTTTATAACTGCTCTGTATGTTTTTTTTTTTCAAAACTGTTAGCAGTGTCGTGTGAGAGAAATTTCGCTGTCCGTCCGCCCCGATTATTTCATATTAACTGAAAGTTGTTGAATTGTGATTTTTTTCCTTTTGTAATTTGGTCTGAGGGCAAAATCAATCTCTCTGTTAAAGGAATGGCTTTTACAATCTACATTGTCTTCTTTTTGGCTCCCCGTTTTTAAATCTCCTTGCTGTTTTCGGCATTTTAAAAAAAATTGGTGAAGTAATTCCAGCACGGTCTATCAAATTTTAAACGAAGTTATGCCCTGATGATCTCTATGTCCGGGGCGCGGAATGTCATGTATAGACATGAAATTATTGTGTATGGATTGCGTTATATGTTGAAGAGTCCTAGCCAAGTTCCATTCTTGTAAATATTCTCATGACGAGGGTTATGAGATATAAATAAGTCCGAAGCCCTTAAGGCTAGATTCAGCAGCAAAGCCAAGCCTTAGTATGAACCTCCGAACTTGCTCCACTGCCCCTGCTGGAAGGCCTTGGTAGTACATTGCTATCTCCTGTTGCTCTCATTTGTTTTAATTTTCAACTCATTATGCATAGATTTCACTCGTAGGTTACTCTTTCATCGTAGGCAGACATTTTTTATCTTACAGGGTGCTTTAAGGTTTTTCCTTGGTCTTGTTAGTAAGTAGGAATATTACATTCATTTCAGAGTGGAAATGATTAGTTAGACCGAACAAGTCATCTTTCGTGAGGGAGTGCAAATTAACCAGAATCTTTTATGCCATTTGAATGCTTATCAATGCTTTGAAGTCCTACCATGGGAAATTATAGAGTTCAAGCTCATTCTGGCATGATGCAACATTAATAAACAAAGAAATATCAGAGAGCCACCCCTGCAAATAAATACATCACATTTTTGTGATGGTGGCATATAGTTTGCTGTTCAGATCCGGGCATAGACATTAAACCGCACGATTTTCTCTTTTTATTTGTAGCAATTGACGTGTGTTGTCCATTTGCTGGCTTGGGACATGACCCTAATCATGTTCAGAAGAACCCTTCTGTGCTGGAATTTGATTATAACGTGCGTGGAAGATTCTTGCAGCTATCGGTCTTCTTTCCAGGGCTGTGGCTATGGAGCTTGTGGCTGACACTGTTAAAGGAGCAGGTGGTGAAGTCCGTAGCGGAATCCCTCGCCCAGTCCCAGCTCTTGGGGAGGCAGGCCTGGTTATGCATTCTCAGATACTGTTGGTTGGATGGCTCAACATCAAGGGAAATTTCGTCAGTTGGTTTTAGCTATTTCCCTGCTCAGAGAGGATCTAGAGGAGGGTACAAAGAAAGAAAGATAATGATCGATGAGAGCTGGTACCCGATACGTTGGACATGCCTGCTAGTGGTGGCTGGTGTGACAAGCCGGATGACTGCCTCCACTATTTGCTCTTATTGCTCTGGTTGACTAATGTTCTTGTGCCTTGGCATTTGGTTGTCCGATGGGGCCATATGTTTTGTTGTATTTAAGCCTTTATTGAACTTTTTTAGTTAATTAAAGTTGTGTAACATTATCAACCCTTGTTATTTGATTTGATGTTTTCTTTTGGAATGTGATCCCATTCCACTGTTTATTTTTATTTGTTTTTTGTGGTAAGACTAGCGATGCATACTCTTCTATTGATTTTTTTTTTTTGGGAAAGTCTAGCTATGTATGCTGTTCTATTAAATCAATAGAAAATGTTTTTCAATAAAAAATAAATAAGTAAAAATGAGTGACAATTTTAACATGGGTTTATTTTTAGCACAGGTTTTTTTGTTATTGCACCTTGTATGGTATTTTACACGGTTTAGAGATCTAGCTTGCATTCAGAAATATATTATTCCTTTGCAATTGCCTGTTGAAACAGAAAATTGGGATAGACGAGGAGGTGTTTGTTGTGGATCTCAAGAACGCCCAAGTTTTAAAAGGTACTGATGATTGTTTACTTATGCTGTTGATTACTTTGATTCAATACATATATTTAACATAAATGGAAGACCTTTGAAATTGCATTTTGTTTAAAGCAGAGACTAATTATTGAAAAGGCATTAAGACAATGAGTTCTAAATCAGCTTTGAACAAAGCTATATAAAAGGAATAAGATGATGAGAAACAAAGCTATATAAAAGGAATGAGATGATATGTCTATATCTAGGATGTCTAATTTGCATTCAATCACATAATTGTTATGGCCTGCATGATGTTAAGAGTACATTCTTTCAAAAGCTATTTATCCTGTTGTTTTTGTTATGCAATTAACCATTTATTTTAACTATTATTAGGTCCTTATGAAGGGAAGCCAGATGCAACTTTTTCCTTTGTGGACAATGATTTCGTTGCAGTGGTTACAGGCAAGATGAATCCTCAAATGGCTTTTATGAGGTATTTGTTCTGTTATAGTAATTTGCACTTTTTGCAAGCTGGACTGTTTCTGTTTGTAACTCGTATGTCATAATTTTGAAGGTAATTAAAACCAGTGCACAGTATGCTATTCAGTTTGAGCTTTCGAAAGGCACTGAAACTTGCAGCGTCTTTTGGTTTTGTATATGAAATATTCATACATTTATTCTAAGTTGAAGAGAAATTGATTAATGCAGTAATGAAGTTTTAATTAGAAGGATGTACGAGAAGTGATTTTTAAATTGTAAGAACTCTCAAGTAAAAATTGATTGCTCATACCGTGCAGGGGTAAGATGAAGATCAAAGGTAGTATGAGTGCAGCACAAAAATTTACACCTGAAATTTTCCCGAAGCCTTCAAAGTTATGAAGCCGATGCTGTTCCTGCAGCAACTTGCTTTCATTTGCTGCTGGCTGCGCATATACATTTTCACTATTAAATATAGCGCTTAGTCAAATATCTTGCAAATACTCTGTGCTTTTTGCAGGGTACCTTCTATTGGGGTAGACATTTTGCATTTTATTTTTTCTATGGGTAAATTAGGATGTGGACACATTACTAAATTGAAATGGGGCATAGGGTTATTATCATGGGGAAGATCTTCAAGAACTGAACTGCACTTGGAGAAGATTTTGCTTCATGGAGCTTCTTGCTATGGATTTCCTGTAAATACAGATGGAAATCTATTCCATTTGGTATTACATTAAATTCCAATAAAATAATAGGCATGGTGATAAGTCCCTTTGATGTGACTTATATTAGCAATGTACAATTGCTTTAGTAACCTTCAATAACTGAAGTTTGAATTTCCTTGTATCACAAGTTTTAATGTCTCGTCTGCTTCACAAAAGATTCTTGCAGTCTTCTCTTTGGGCTCATTGTGTTTCGGGCCCCAGGCTTTATCGGAGATTTGGCAGTTTTTCAGCCAAATATTTCAGTGAATGTTGTGCCTTGAGTGTGAACATGGACAACTTCTATCATATCTTTGGCTTAGAGTTCATTTCAGAAATATAGGCTTGCTTCTTTCAATAGATAATCTAGCACCCAGGTATAGTGACTTTCTACTGATGGCTTGGTGTAGTGCTTATGTTGGCTGTTAGATGACTCTGTTATAGTGGATGGGGACTTGCAAGATAATGTAAACAGGCAGGTCTTTATTATTGTCAGGTCTTCATTTCTCTGGTAATATCTCTGGTTTCTGCAAGACTTGTTCTCACATGTCACTGCTATCTACCAATTAGAAGCTCTTTCCTCTGCTAGTGAGGAATACCGTAATATTGAGAGTGTTGCTTGGTTATAGTCGTATACAGATGACTCGATTCTGCATCTTGTATAGAGACAAATTCCTATCCTTTGAGATTGCCAAATAAAGTTGATAAGATGTTATAAGTATCAGTTTAATTGGGAGGATTCTCTTGATCATTATCACATGCTACTTGTTCCTGGGTTCTCTTAGTATCAAGTTACGAGGCGATTTTAAATGTTTTTTTCTCGAGGGAAAAAATACGAGAGAAACGTCACAAAAGAAATGACAGTATTTGGTTTACTCGAAATTCCTGTAAGTTAACAATTAGAATAACAAAGGTTTATTGCATCTTAACAATTCTTGTTAGTGCATGCCTCATAAATTATAGTTGGGTCATATGATTCTTAAGTGATCTAGAAAGGTGCAATGACTAATGTGCCGCTAGGGGAAATGGCAAAATTGAAGTTGGGTATAACGGGTTGCCCCAGGTTGAATATTAGAATGTTATGATTTAAGATTGCTACATGCTGTCCTACCCTTGGAGGAGAATGTTCTATCGTAAAGCGCTTGTTCGGTTAAATTTACCACACTGCTCCCATGGAATCCCATCACCCTATCGTTATTGGAAAGTGCATTGGAATCTCGATGTATAATATATGCAGAGAGACACACATTCACATAATTCACATACATAAACACCTGAAATGGGGTTGATAACGAATGCATTGGGGGAGATTTGAGGATAGAAAAATGTAATTCAGATTCAGGAGTTTATCATTCTTAATGAGTAAAGAATATGGAAAATATGTTGAATAACAAGGAATTATGGGAAGTTACAATATGGAAGGAAAGTTATCATTTTGGATTATGGCCTTCACTAGAGACGTCATATGTTCAATATGAGCAATAACCATTCTTTCCCGAACTAGAGTAATATAGTTCAGGGTATGAAAGCTTCTATCTTACTTTTGTGGACTCATCAACAAAACTATATTTTCTTTTTTCAAGTTCTTGCGCAGTAAGCTCAAGATTTAATCTCCTAAGTTCAGATTATCCTTTCCTTTCAAAACTAATTTTTATATTTAATAAAAACTACTTTCAGGGAATTGAACTTTAGTCAATGGCCTTCAGGCATATAAAAATAATTATGGAATTTACTTCTCTATTTGCTTGCTTTGAGAAACATTCAAGAGGCATTAGTCTCGAGATGATGCATCAAATCAATTCTTCAAGAGGATGATTTTGCAAACCTTCCCAAGGTATCATTGAACCTACTTGATCACCCAAACAACTTGGATAGGATTATCAAGAAAATAAAGGCACGCCTAATTTAGCGATGTGCATCACAGTTTTGTTGGATTGGGTTATGAAGAAAATGGAGGGGCACCTATTTCAGAGATGCGTATCATAGTTTTTATCCTTAGTGATGACTCCCCTCCTTTTCTATTCAAGAAAATCACGATCAAATTTTGGAAGACGACAAAATGTGTCTATCTACAAACAAAATTCTTACAAATTTGCCTTCATAAAATTCTCAATTTGTGCGGTAGTCTCATTTTGTAAGACATTGCAAGCTTCTCTACAAGATTCCACATCTCAATGAACATAATTAAGTCACATTTTCATTTACGAGCCTTCATCGTGGATGAAATGATAACAAAATCTGCAAATCCTCTTCAGTGGGTATTTGAGGTGGGTATTTTGAGGTGATTTCATAGGTGTATCATCAATTGCAAGGCATCTTAACACACCATTAACGACATTTTTTCCATTGGGTAGGTAATCATCAATATCCATGATTATCCTATACTTGGGATACATGTGCTTGGGGCCTACTTGGTTGATGATTTATGAGGTAGAGGTTCTCATTCTCTCTCTCTTTTTTTTTTTTAAAGAAGGATTTTTCTTGTTCACAATTTATCTCAAGTTATAGAGTACATGTACTTTAGTCTGGATTTTTACAAGAAGTTCAGTTGAAGATGTGTAGGACAAAAAAAAATACTAGGACAATGGGAAGCTTTATACTCACTATAAAATAGATGTAAGAATGCACGATTATGGAATTAGAAAACTAAAAAAAATTTGTTTGTGTTGCTTGTCACGTAAGTGGGTGCTCTATGGATGTGATGTTTGTGTTAGCAACGTGTTAGATCTAAAATGTAAGTAAATAGAGAAAATTCTAAAACACTTAATAACAAGTAGTACCAATTAAAACGTTTGTTTCATATAAGATCTTGTTAGCTAAAGCAAGAACTTTCTTATTGGAGGCATCAACAATGAATTAGACACTAAGTTACTTTAAAAGGGCAAAAAACATGGATTCATCCTTGGCCCAAAATGGTAGTGGAGAAAGAGTTAAGCATGAGGAAGAACACGTGAATGAAAAAAGAAAACAAGTGGATGAGCAAATGGGACATGAACATGTAGGAGTGGCCAAACACAAACGAGAAAATAAAAAAAGCCATGAACAAAAAAATTCAAGGTAACCAAGTGGACAAAGTCGCTTGGGCAAAAGAAAAAGTGAGCGCCAAAGAATTTAATCCCATACATGATCACTACAAAAAGCCTATATCAGAGCATAGATCAAATGGAAAGAAAAAATGTTGATGGCTCAATGAAGAACTAGTTTGCATCATCTTACGTGTGAAACTGGTTGGTGGACAATGCCTAAAGAAGAGTAGGAAAATAGACCATGTATGTTTTGGAATGTCCACCTTATAATAAGATATGAATCAATCGTGTTAACACCCTAAAAGTGGACAATTTGACTGCTTTGTTTAAAAGGTGACACTCGATAAAACTACATTTTTTTTTTATCAAGATTTATAGTAAAAGATCTAATGTTAGAAAGATAATGGACATTTTTCAAACTTAATGAGGTAGTGTTTGTTTCAAGTGTTTGTTCTCTCACAATACAATCTCGTTATTGCTTTAAGTCCCATAGTTTGCTATGTTCCGTAGACATTATTATAATCTTTCATTCCTTCATTCATGATTAAGCTTGTTATGAATAATTATATGAATAATATTTCTTTAGAAGAGTGATTGGGAAGCTCGATTGTTTGGATTGGTTTGATAAGCACACTGATAGGAAAGTCTATTTGGATTTGGAAAATGCTCAATATGTAATAATGATTATGAAGATTTCGTTAATGGAATATATTGATTTCAATTTATCTATCGTCATATTTTAATCAAAAGTGGATTTACATTAACATGCAATGTGTCTTCCTATCAACAATGTTGCAATTCATATTGGAATATAAATACATGAATAAATTAATAAATTCAATAATAACATACAATGCACCTTTCTATAAGCAATGATGCAAGTCTTATTGGAATATAATTACATGAATAAATTAATAAATTCAAACTTAATTGCAATAAGGGATATTTTGTGATAGCAAAAATATAATTTCATATATTCAACATAATAACAAAAATACATAAAGATAAGGAGGTATATATCTAAAACAAGAGTTGTTTCTTCTTTTTTCATTGGTCATTCTAATGGTAGTATTTACAAAAAGGGGTGACACGTGACTATCCTACAAGTGCACATTTAATATTTGCAATATCACTTATTACATTTAATATTTTCACCAACACTCATTTAGACAATGATCTAATTAATTATTCTAACATCCATCCCTTAATTCATCAATCTTAAGAGTACAAGAGAGAATTTTTAAATGCCTCATACTTACCATGTGCAAGTGACTTGGTGAAGGCATCTCCACATTGATTTTAAGTGGACAAAATTGAACTTGAATGTTGTGTTATAGAACATGCTTGCGTACTAAATGGATTTGAACTTTGATGTGCTTCGTGTGCTTATGAAACACTAGATTGCAAACAAGTTCCAAAACATCTTGATTTTTGCAGTATAAAATTGTTAGTTATACCTATGGTATTCTAGTCTTGCAAGTATGTGATGTATCCATATTGCTCTGCAAACAACTCCTATTGCATGGTATCCTACTTTAGTAGAAGATCAAGAAACAAAGTTCTACTTCTTGTTCCCCCATGAGATAGGACTAAATCCTTGAAAGAAAACAAATCCATATATGGATTTCTTATCATCAATAAAGTTTGTGCAATCTGCTTTATTGTATCCTATCAAGAAGAACTTATTATTCTTCTTGTATTCTAGGCTATGCTCCAAAATCCTCAAATATATCTAAATATTCAATTTGTTGCTTTTAAGTGACTCACATTTAGTTTCTATTATAACTTAAATTTGCACCCTTGAGAGGGTGTCTTCAAGCCCTCTCACTTGATCTATACAATGGGATTAGTCCTAAGTTGTGGGTGACCTCTAGATTTGGGCTAGCTCCCTTTATGCTTCACCCAAGCTACTACTAAACTATTCAATTGCTGAGAAAAGGGGAAAGAGTGTTGTTCTACATCTTAAAGGAGGTGATGCACCAATAACATTAGTCCTCTACTTGATTGATTATACACTATTTGAGGCAAGGAAGTTATCTCTTTCACATAACCTATAACCTTGACATGACTATCACATGAGTGTTTCATTGAAAGGTTCAATAGTGCATTGCAGTACTTAGGAGGGTAACATCTGACCTTGTGAAGGTACAAATGATTCAATTACACTTCTAAATCATACATATACAAAGTAGAACACTAACAATGCCCTGTCATAGTAGTCTTTTTTGCATAATAGTGAGCAAACATGGACAACAAGCTAGGAAAGTAAACATTCACTAGACAAGATCAACACAATTGCATAGTTCACACATAACATAACATATAAGCATGGAAAAAAAACCTTATTTATTGATTCAAGAGGTTTTTAAGTACAAGTTTGGTCAGGGTTTCACCATAACCAATAGAGGTTGCTCCAAAATGCCATTCAAGGCTTGTCTTGTAGCACGAAGAAAGAGAGAGAGAGAAGGTGGCATGGAAGGAGTTCATCATGACATTCTCGTCATCAAACCAGTTAAAAGATAGAAGGAATTTGACACCAAGTCTGCAAAAGATGTGTTGTCATCTTGCCTCTTAAACTTCTTAACCAAATGTTCATGTGATTCCTCATGAGGAGTGGCATAGGAGGTTACTTTGGCAAACTTGAACTTCTTGAATATAACTCCTTCCCAAAGAGTTATGCATCTACATCTTGAAGGCAGTTACAAATCCTCCAATTGAAACATGGCATGTTGAGGATGTTCTACACCAACTTCTACCTCTTGCAAAGCTTCTTCTTCATTGGGAGACTAGTGTTGAACTTCATGATTTATTCTCACTTTGTGATCAAGATATAACCCCCAAAGGTAGTTCTAGTTTTGTGTCATAAGAGGTCTCTATTAGACCTCATTGCTTCAATGAAGATGTCATTTCAAGTCATGTGGCTTTGACCCTTCAACGAAAGCCATCTTGTAGTTGGTTATGCCTTAGCTAGTCAATGGAGTGAAGAGAGGGAGAGCTTATTTGCCATGGAGATTCCAAGAAGTATTGTGAGCTGAGTTGTAGGTTCTATTCATGACCAGAAGGAGCTTTCAATAAGTTTATGCACTTCTCATAAGGGAGTCTTACAGAGTTTAGACCTCACTTTACCTTTACAATTGTTGCTACTAGCCTTCTTGAGCTAGAAAGTGAGATGACCTTCATAGAATTGGTTTGAGATTTGGAGCCCTATTTCAAACACCATGAATAGCCTTGAGAAGCCTATATGGGGCTATAAGCCTTCAAACACTTTGGAGGGTCTTTCTCATGTTCTCATACCTGCAAATAGGCTTCTCAACCTACCTTCCTAGTAACATAAACATTTTCCTCCTCAAGGCCTAATTGGCCACTTATAGCCCATACTATAACTATGAAATTCTCTCAAATGACTTAGAAAGGGTCATAATATCTCCATCTTGGCTCAGATATTCCTTGCAAATGTTTTGGGAACTCAATGACCTTTGAAACCTAAGAAATGGACTCTCAAATGCCATTCTAGACCACTTTTTTGTACATTGTGAGCTCACACGTGCCATCCAATTGCTCAGTCAGATGCCTAGGAGAGGCATGAAGGTCCTCTCAGTTATTTTGAGCTCATTCCAATCCATTTTAAGTGCTTACAAGGTTAATTCTTTCCATATGGGCATTTTAGGGGTTTAAGCAAGGTTTAAGGGCTCTTGGAGTCTTAAGAATGATTCATAGAGTTAAGATCCCTAACCCACAAACAAATTCCAAGAATACTCAGTAGATAAGCCCTTCCATCTTCCCCAATGAGCTCAAGATCCCATGCACCTTCTCATGTAAGTTCCCATGTGCTAGAAGTTGACTTTTTGAGCAATGCAGCCTGACTGTGTGTTCAAGAGCGATCATTTGGCAAAGAAAAGGGATGAAGGTGTTTGTTTTGGGTTAGAAACACCTCAATGAGATCTATGCCACATCATGTGAGATGTTCCATTGATCTCTTGAAAATATTGAACCTTCAAACCAATGAAACCTGACTTGAGCCCTATGCTAGGGTTTGCACATAGTCCCACTCTATTAGCCCTAACATTTTCTTCTTTTCTCAATGTCTCAATTCTCATGGAATCATCTTGATACACACCATTTACCTTCTTGAGACTCTCAATCCTCAAAATACTCCCAAAATATGCAATTTCTCTCCATATTTCATACATAGGGCTTTGTATGTTCATAGTAGGCCTAAGTAGCCCTTATAGGCTTTTTATTGCCTTTAATCACCTAACCATCCAATGAGAATCTTGTGGGCTTTTAGTATCCAAATGAATAGGCCTCTTTTACTCTACTTTGCCTTATATTTCATGCATAGGGAAACACATTTCCTTCATTCTCCTAAAACCTACCTATAGGTATCCATTGGGTCTACCTGGACTAAGGCCTTCTTCATTGGCAGTTTAGTGTTTTGAATGGTATCAACATGGTTCTCAAACATCTATTACCTCCTTGCAGACCTCCCACAACTGGTTTTCATCATATACATCCTATTACTCCTCAATTTCTTATGACAGGTCTTCGTGTATTGATGTGGATTGCTTGACTGTGAGTTGGGAACAGGCCCTCTTCAACTATATTTTTAGCACTTTAAGATCATTGAAAAGTGTTTAAGGTTCTTCCTACCTCTCGTTAACCCATTCACATCTCATTGGGCACCAAAACTCCCATTTGATGACTACCATCAGCTTGTAGGTCTTCATTTGGACTCATATATTGTTAGGTTCCATTTGAATGAGCCTTTTTAGGACTAGTTTAGTCTTATGATGATGCCAATTAGGGTGACCATGTCACCCTTCTCTTCATTTACCTTTGGAGCTTTTCATATTCCCATTCAATCCCTGCACAACTAGTCTCTTGCTCAATTAGGACTATGGCAAGCATGTGGATGCACATTAGGTACTCTTAGGTGTTAGACCTTGAGGTCTAAGGTCTTTGTGCTTATGACCTATTCCTCCTTGGATCATTTTTTTCAGTTGTGACATGTAAACAATATCTCTTCATGATCATGGTTTGCCTATATGCTTTTGGTAATGCCAAATAGATTTTGCCCATCTCACTTGGTTCTCATTTTACTGGACACAATCCACTAATACATTGCTTGAAGTGACTATGAGTGGCCATATGGCTAGGAGAGTTCTATGAGGGATTTGAGGACTCCTTGGGAGGGTGTCACACCTCTTGAGGACTAACTCAACTATCTATTTCCTCGAGGCACTTGGTCATAATGAAGATGATGAGAACCCTTGGGGACGAGGACTGCAACCTTATGAGATGGACCTTTGTGATAGCAGATATGTGCAAATTTGGACATTGTTTCCATTTAAAAGATTTTTGATGGCTCTAAAATATGCCAAGGAGATATATATATATATATATATATATATATATATATATATATATATATATATATATATATATATATATAGCCTTACAACTTTCCCATACCCTTAATATGGACTTGAATCTTGGTGGAGACACAAAACCCTCTAGGCTTAAACTTACAATCTCATCATTCTTGAAAGATGCTTCTCATTTATGACCTACACAACCATGAATATGATTGGATATGGATTGAGAGGACTAGAGAGGTCCTATATTAAATTGAACAACCTTCCTCCATCAGCAACGAGCTCACATCTTCACTAAAAAATGCCCAAAATTGAGCCTGCACAGTTTAGTTAGGGTTTTAGACCTGCTTAACTTGTTAGCAATCATTCACAAATCATAGCCCCTTGAACTCACGAATAATGCATGTAAGTCTTAGGGCATTAGGACCCCAATCTTTGGCCAAGATCTTAGGTGTTGTCTTACTCTCCCATGTCTGTACCAAGTAACTAAAGATGATCATTGTAAGCCTGTCAAGAGCTCGATGGAGTATCTGGTACAATTTTTGGTTTGAAAAGACTTTTTAAAGCCTGTCCAAGCATGATTGAACTTGGTTGAAGCCATTCCAATGTGCCTTGGTCTTTTGATCTCCTTGAAACACATTTTCTCTCTCTTCTTAGCCAAGAAACTTCAATTATAACTGTTTGCAAGAGTAATGATTACACTTCTTGATTTAAATTATCTTATCTGACTTACTTTCTACCTCTTGAACATTATAAACCTTATCATAGGCCTTGACACATGCATATGTACATACCATTACCCTTGATAAACTTCATATTAGCTTATAACTATCAAGTATCATCTCAATATTTGAATATACAATAGGACTAAAGTAGAGAAATACCTTAAACTTGTCAAAACTACCTTAATTATTCTAAATTACTTGACAAACAATATGATCAACTTATTAGCTTTGTTCATTGGTCAATTTGATTAGTTTTAGACCATGGTTGTCCTAGAAGGGTCACCACCTTGTCTCCTTAAGCATAGTCCTCTATCAACTTGATTTCATATTTAACCTGAAGCTTATCAAAACTACCTTAAATAATGCTAAACACAAAATTAAGACTATAAATAGTGATCATTTGATGACAAGACACATGACTTGACTCAACTATCAACTAGAACATGTTAAATGACCTTGAAAGCTATTAAGGCACACTACCTTCATCCTAGACCATCAATGACTAACACATGTCCTTCATAATAGATATCAACAAAGTTAAGGTTAGATACATCAAATTTTATAATGACTCCCATTCATGGTGCCCAAATTTTGTCCAAAATCTTTGGCGACCTCTTGGGGTTGCATTCTTGCTATGCATGTAGACTAGTTGTCTTATACCTCCATTGGGCTATGGAGTGATGAACGCTACCAACTGAAACTAAAAACCTCTGTAAACTCACACCAAACACATAAACACAACAACAAGACACAATCAAACACACCTATGTGCCATAAGCACCTAGAGGAAAGGAAAGACAAACCATACAAGAAAACAACATGTGTCATAGACACTTAGGGGAAAAAACCACTAACCTATTATGTACAAAGCATCAAAACATGTTTGAGGTGATAAATTAGATCCTTGAACTCAATTGGGATAAAAAAAATACTTTTAGAATCTTCATTGCTCGATGAGAACAAACCAAAATTGGATGAATGTTTATCAATGACAACTTGCTCACTAGGGTGATCTAGTAGCTTACCATTATTGAAATCCTTGCTAGCTGCAAGTACATCATTTGTACCTCCTTTGAATGGTTCACTTAGATCTATTTGAAGCTTGTTTGACATTTTATCCATCTTCATCTTTCCTATGCCCACTTGGAATTTTCCAATCTACTTAGGGATCATGAGGCTCTTCACAACCTGAGATTCATTTGAACTATGATGTAGCAGGTATTTAGAGTCATCAATCTTGATTTATTGTTTTTTATATACAACTGCAAGTTAATTATGATCAGCTTGGTGCCTATGTTGGTCATCATTCTCACAAACCTCTATCTTGCACTGATCATGTTCTTTCAGGGTTATTTTCTATTTTATAGGGATTTTATACTCTTTTTTGTGCTCATTAGACCCATCATTGATCTCATCATCAAGTCCATATATCTTTTGAGGAGGTGTAAACCCAGTCACTTCTTCAAATTCTTACATTATGGCATAATATTGTTGTCAAATATCATCAACTCCTCCTTGAGTCTCATGCTCATAAATTTATTCTTCTTTGGTAGGTAGAACTACATCCTCATTATGACTACCATGCCTTACTATACCTAGAACATCATCATTTTCCATATGCAAAAGATAATTGCCCAATGCAACCTTTTGAAAATTATAATCAAAATTTACCTCATGAAGTTCATCACATTCTTCATGGATGATATATGCACCCATACCTGTCTCTTATATGAGTTTATATGGATTAAACTCATAGTGTTGAGATCCCCACTCATAAAGGAAGAGGTTAGATACACCTTCAAGGGAAAAATTTGGTTCTTGGTCAGCATGAAAGTCTTCTTCATCAAGAATGGTACAATTGACATTTGGGTCTTGAGGCAATAAGGTTCTATGTGAAACCTAGCCATTAATTTAGACTGAATTATTACTTTAGTACTGTATTTGATCCTAAACACCATGTAGGACCAATTTGATGCTAAATATCCCCTAATCTTTGTTGTAAAATCCCTAGATAAACATAAGGAAAAATATGGAGATAGGTCTAGTACAAAGACATCATGAGGGACTAAAAAAGTAGGACAAAAATGAAATGTCAAATTCAAACCCTTGATTACACCTAAGGTCTTGGTAGTTGGTCCATCTAGTGGTAGGACTCTCTTGGTGACTGGTTCATATTTTAGGCCTAATTGATCAACTACTAATTTAGGCATTATTGAAGTATCAACACCAATTTCAATCATAAAATTGTGAACTAAGGAGTCACCCAAAATAAGAAAAAGGTATAATGGAGGGGGCTTACCATTCTTGGTTGTTTATTAGTTGGTGTGGAAGTATTAAAGAAAATTGCACCCTCTTTCCTTGTTTATCTTGGTAATACGCTGAGCTTCGACAATTCTTCCTGGAGCTGAGCTTTTTGACTGGGAATGAACAATGTATACCACATTGGGATACTCACATGAACCTTATTCATCTAATATATGATGTTGATAGGATAATTACCAAGCCTTTGTTGTCCTTTAAGAGCTGCAATGTTGTTTTGAGCTTGTGCTTGTGAAGGTTGAGGTACTGTAAAAGTCTTCATATTCTGATTTCTTTGTGTTTCCAAAACTTTAAGGGCTGTGTTAGATCCATTCATTCATTGAGGAATTTGGGAATATGAAGAAGATACTTTACCCACCCCTTGGGTTTCTTCCATTGCCCTCTTCTTAGACCTAGTATTGGTTGTTATGGAATTGTATGTCTTACTTATTTCTCCCAATTGATTAGTTGAACACCAATCTCCCTCTTGGAAATTCACTAGAGTGACATTTGATTGGAACTACCTTCCATTAGTTTCTCCTTGAGTAGACACCTCAACTTGAGTCATAAAAGTCATTATCCCATATTGAGCCATGAAATCTTGATTGAATGCATCATTTTGATAAACAAACTGATCATGAGGTTGATACTATCCAAACTCTTGCACGAGATTATTTTGAATCAGTACTAAGGTCCTTGAAGAAGAAGCAACATTTAAATTGAAACTATTGTATGGTTTGGATTGAGTAATCTACCCTTGACCTTGGGAATTAGATTGAAAAGGATGCCTATTGGGGTTGATAAGGACCTTGGGGATGATAGGACTTTTGGGGTTGATAAGGACCTTGATCACACTTATAATGTTGAGGTCGGTGTCTCTTTAAAGCCACTATCTCATTACCATGAGCTTTGACCAAGTTATTCAACTCATGTATTTCATGCAAATGGCTAGGGTCAGTGTGTTCATGATTGGTATGTGTAATAATAGGAGCAAGAGCTACAATATAAGGCTGAATATCAGGGGAAAAATGGCATTAGAGGCTTTGGGGAGGATTTTCCATCTTGGATAATTTTATTTTCCACTTTGATTTCAAGGTCATAAACATTAGGTAGAGTCTCTCCTCCCATGGACTGTATCCTTACAACTATATCACTATTCATGGACTTGAAATAGTAAAGGAATGCATAGTTTGGAGTAGGCCTCAAAATAGATAGAATTCTATTCCATGTCTTTTGGAACCTTGAGTTGAAATCTTGCATGAATTCTTGGGGGAATCTCTTTATGTTGGTTAATTGCTCAGTTAGGGAAAGATGATCACTCTTATCCTCAAATATTTTAATCAACTTCTCTCCTAATTCATCCCATGAATCAATGGAACTAGGGGCTAAGGTTCTATACCACTCCAATGCTTTGCCCTTAAAGGAATTTCCAACAATCTAATGGCTACATTCTCTTGGGTGGCATTATGGATATTACAAAAGTTAGCCATGTCTCTTATATGCTCAACGGGTGTAATAGTATTCTCTCCATTAATATATGGGACACTCTTGAGGGATACCATCGAATGTCATCGTATTGAATAAGGTTTAGGGGAGAACCACCATTGAATGCCATAAAAGATAGATTTATAGCCATTCTACTAGATTTAGGAATACTTGAATTATAGGGAAAATGAAGTCTTTTTCTAGGAGACTTGGTGAAGGGAAGAGTATGAAGGAACCTCTTTCTTTTGACTGAAAATAAATGTAACTTACCAAAATCAAATTAAATACCTTTAGCCTTTGATCTTGTAGTCACCTTTGGCATGAAAAATAGGCTTACTAGTCTGCAACCAAGAGCTTAGAACCTATTGGAGTCACTAGATGCTGCATGGAGGCTGCTATAGCTACAAATTTGCAAGGACCAACATCAATATCTAACAATCCTTGTTCAAATTGTGTCCCATTGGGCGTGAAAGAATTTTTATATCTCAAATTTTCACCCATGAGAGGGTGTCTTCAAGCCCTGTCACTTGAGCTATACAATGGGATTAGTCTTAGGTTGTGGGTGACCTCGAGATGGACTAAACCTCTAGATTTGGGCTAGCTCCCTTGATGAAAGCTACTATTAAACTATTCAAGTGTTGAGAAAAGGGGAAAGAGTGTTGTTCTAAATCCTAAAGGAGGATATGCATCGATAACATTAGTCCTCTATTTGATTGAATATACACTATTTGAGGCAAGGAAGCTATCTCTTTCACATAACCTAAAACCTTGACATGACTATCACATGAGTGTTTCATTGAAAGGTTCAGTAGTATATTGCAGTACTTAGGAGGGTAACACCTAACTTTGTGAAGGTACAAATGATGAAATTCTACTAATAAATCCTTCATAAACAAATTAGAACACTAGCAGGGATCTATAATAGTAGTCTTTTATGCATAATGGCGAGCAAACATGGAAAACAAGCTAGGAAAGTAAACATTCATTAGACAAAATCAACACAATTGCATAGTTCACACATTACACAACATATAAGCATAGAAAAATTAGTCTTCTTTATTACTTCAAGATGTTTTTAAGTACAATTTTTGTCAGGGCTTCACCATAACTAGCAGATGCTGCTCCAAAATTCCATTCAAGGCTTGTATTATAACAAGAAGAAAGAGAGAGAGAGAGAAGGTGGCATAAAAGGAGTTCATCATGACATTCTCATCATCAAACTAGTTACAAGATAAAATGAATTTGACACCAAGTCTTCAAAATATGTGTTGTCATCTTGTCTCTTGAACTTCTTGACCAAGTGTTGATGTGATTCCCCATGGGGAGTGGTGTAGGAGGTTATTTTCAAGACTTGAACTTCTTGAATCTAACTCCTTTCCAAAGAGGTATACATCTACATCTTGAAGGTAGTTAAAAATCCTCTAATTGACACTTGGCATGTTGAGGATGTTCTACACCAATTTTTACCTCTTTCAAAGCTTCTTCTTCATTGGGAGACTAGTGTTGAACTTCATGATTCATTATCACTTTATGATCAAGATATAACCCCCAAAGGTAATTCTAGTTTTTTGTCATAAGAGGTCTCTATCAGACCTAATTTCTCCAATGAAAATGTCATTTCATGTCATGTGGCTTTGACCCTTCAATGAAATCCATTGCATTAGTTGTGTGTGTGTGTGTGTGTGTGTGTGTGTGTGTGTGTGTGTGTGTGAGAGAGAGAGAGAGAGAGAGAGAGAGAGGGAGAGAGAGAGAGAGAGAGAGAGAGAGAGAGAGAGAGAGAGAGAGAGAGAGAGAGAGAGAGATTCCAATTAGTCTTTAGAGTTGAGTTGTAGTTTATGTTCATGGCCAGAAGGATACTTCAATAGGTTTATGCACTTCTCATAAGGGAGTCTTACAAAATTTAGACCTCACTTTACCTTTACAATGTTTGCCACTTGCCTTTTTGAGCTAGAAAGTGAGATGACCTTCACAGACCTAGTTTTAGATTTGGAGACTTGTTCTAAACACAATGAATAATATTGAGAATCCTATATGGATATATGATTCTTATTCATAGTGGCTTATTTGTCATGGAGATTCCAATTAGTCTTTAGAGTTGAGTTGTAGTTTATGTTCATGGCCAAAAGGATACTTCAATAGGTTTGTGCACTTCTCATAAGGGAGTCTTACAAACTTTAGACCTCACTTTACCTTTACAATGTTTACCACTTGCCTTCTTGAGCTAGAAAGTGAGATGACCTTCACAAACCTAGTTTTAGATTTGGAGACTTGTTACAAACACAATGAATAATATTGAGAATCCTATATGGATATACGATCCTTCTTTAAACACTTTGGAGGGTCTTGCTCATGTTTTCATACTTGCAATAGGTTTCTCAAACTGCCTTCCTAGTAACTTAGAATTTTCCCCCTCAAGGACTAATTGGCCACTTATAACCCATATTATAACTATGAAAATATCTCAAATGACCTAAAAATGGTCATAATATCTACATCTTGGCTCAAATATTTCTTAAAAATGGTTTGGGAACTCAATGACCTTTGAAACCTGAGAAATAGACTCTCAAATGCCATTCTAGACCACTTTTTCGTACACTATCAAGCTCACATGTGCCATCCAATTGCTTGGTAAGATGAATAGGAGAGGCATGAATGTCCTCTTAGTGATTTTGAGCTCATCCCAATACATTTTAAGTTCTTACAAGGTTAATTCTCTACATCAAGTCATTTTAGGGGTTTAAGCAAGGTTTAAGGGCCCTTAGAGTCTTAGGAATGATTCATAGAGTAAATATCCCTAACCCAAAACAAAATGTCAAGAATACTCAGTAGATAACCCCTTCCATATTCCCCAATTATATCAATATCCCATGCACTTTCTCATTCAAGTTACCAGATGCTAGAAGTTGACTTTCTAAGCAATGTAACTTGATTGTGTGTTTGAGAAGGATCATTTGACAAGGAAAGTGATGAAAGTGCATGTTTTAGGATAGAAACATCTCAATGAGGTCTGTGCCACATCATGTGATATGTTCTGTTGATATCTTGAAAGTATTTACCCCTCAAACCAATGAAATCTGCGTTGAGATCTATGCCAAGGTTTGCACACAATCCTACTCTTTTAGCCTAACAAGGCTTTCCTTAAATTTTATTCTTTTCTCAGTGGCTAAATTATCATGGAATCATATTGATACACACCATTTACCTTTTTGAGACTCTCAAACCTCAAAATACTCCAAAAATATGCAATTTCTCTCCATATTTCATACATAAGCCTCTGTATGTTCATTTAGGCCTACTAGGCCTAATTAGCCCTTTTAGGCTTTTTATTGCCTTAAATCACCTAACCATTCAATGAGAATCCTATGGGGTTTTAGTATCCTAATAAATATTCCTCTTTTACTCTCCTTCACCTCATATTTCTTGTACAATCCAACACATTTCCTTAATTATCCTAAATCCTTAATTATCCTAAAACCTACCTGTAAGTGTCCATTAGGTCTGCCTGGACTGTAACATGAGTGTACGCCTTCTTCATTGGAATTTTAGTGTTTTGAATGGTATAAAAATGGTTATAAAACCTATATTACCTCCTTAAATACCTTCCATACCTATTTTTCCATCATATACATCCTATTACTCCTCAATTTCTTATGATAGGCATGTGTGTATTGATGTGGACTGCCTGATTGTGAGTTACGAACAAGCCCTATTCAACTATCCATTTAACACTTTAGGATAATTTCAAAGTGTTTAAGGTTATTTACGGTTCTTCATAACCTATAATAAACTCATACACATCTCATTAGGCACCAAAACTCCCATCTGTTAACTGCCATTAGTTTGTAGGTCTACATTTGGACTCTTATATTGTTAGGTTCCATTTGAATGAGCCCTTTTAGGAATAGTTTAGTATTTTCATGATTATAATTAGGGTGACCATGATAATATTATCTTAATTTCCCTTTGGATCTTCTCATATTCCCATTCAATCCCTGCACAACTAGTCTCTTGCTTAATTAGGACTATGGTAGGCCTGTGGATGCACATTAGGTATTCTTAGGTATTATGCCTTGAGGTTTGAGGTCTTTGTGATCGTGACCTATTCCTCCTTAGATAATTTGTTCCATTTTTTAAATATAAACAATATATCTTCATTATCATGGTTTTCCCATATGCTTTTGGTCATGCAAAATGGATTTTGCCCAACTCACTTGGTCCTCATTTTACTACACATAATCCAGCAATACATTGCTTGAAGTGACTATGAGTGGTCATTTGGAAAGGAGAATTATATGATGTAATTTAAGACTCTTTGGTATGGTGTAAATCCTCTTGAATACTGACTCATCTATCTTTCTCCTCAAGGCACTTGGTCATAGGGAAGATGATGAGAACCCTTGGAGACTAAGCCTGCAACCTTCTAAGATGAACCTTTATGATAGCAGATATATGCATGTTTGGACATTGATTCCATTTAAAATATTCTTGATGTCTCTAAAATATTCCAAAGAGATATTTATATGGCCTACCAACTTGCCCATACTCTTAATATGGACTTGAATCTTGGTGGAGACATAAAACCCTCTAAGCTTAAACCTGCAATCTCACCATTCTTGAAAGATGTTTCTCATTTATGACTTACACAAACATGAATATGATTTGAGATGGATTTAAATGATTGGATAGGTCATGTAGGAATTTTAACAACCTACCTTCATCAATAACAATCTCACAACTTCACTGAAAATGCCCAAAATTGAGCCTGTAGGATTTAGCTAGGGTATTAGACCTACTTAACTTTTTAGAAATCATTCATAAAGGATAACCCATTGAACTCAAGACTAATGTATGAAATTCTTAGGTCATTAGGACCCAAATATTTGGCCAAGATCTTGGGTGCTGACTTTCTCTCTCCTATCCATACCAAGCGACTAAAGATGATCATTATAAGCCTGCCAAGAGCTCGATGGAGTATTTCATACCATTTTTGGTTTGAAAAGACTTTCTAAATAATATCAAAGCATGATTGAACCTGGTTAAATCCATTCTAACATGCCTTGGTCTTTTTATATCCTTGAAACACATTTTCTTTCTCTTTTTGGCCAAGAAACTTCATCTATAATAATTTTCAAGAGTAATGACTACACTTTTTATTTTAAACTATCTTCTCTGACTTACTTTCTACCTCTTGCGCATTATAAACCTTTTCATAGGTTTTGAATGATGAATAAGTACACACCATTACCCTTGAAAACCTTCATATTATCTTATAACTAGCAGGTATCATCTCAATATTTGAATATATAATAGGACTAAAGTAGAGAAATACCTTAAACTTGTCAAAACTACCTTAATATTTATAAATTTCCTGACAAATAATATGATCAACTTACTAACTTGGTTCATTAGTCAATTCGATCAATTCTAGACCATGGTTGTCCTGGAAGAGTCACCACCTTGTCTCCTTGAGCATAGCTCTCTATCAACTATGCTAAAAACAAAATGAAGACTATAAAGAATGACCATTTGATAACAAGACATGTGACTTAACTCAGCTATCAACTAGACCATGTTAAATGACCTTGAAAGCTGATAACTAAGACACACTACCTATCATTTTAGATCATCAATTACTAACACATGTCCTTTATAATGGCTATCAACAAAGTTAAGTTTAGATACATCAAAGTTTTAAATGACTCCCATTCACAGTGGCCAAATTTTGGCTAATAGTTCCTCCATGAATCTTGAAATATAATTGACAACATAAAGGATATATGGCCCAGTGTAAATTAAATAAATGAGACTCTTAATCAACTAATGAGAGAGTGGAATTTACTGGTGGTGATGGATCTGAATGAGACAACTGAAGTCTTGTCTCCATGGGTTTTGAAAAAAGATTACAATCCATCATCCAAAATTTCTCAAGAATTTTCTTGGAATATTTATTTTGAGACATAAATAATTGGTCCATTTTGTCATACCTCCAAACCAAGATATCGGTGTAGTATCCTAAGATATGTCATGTCAAATGATCATTTAAGATCATTCTTTGTTGCATCAATCATCTTCATTGAACTGTCGATGATGACTAAATCATTAACATATACAATCAGAATCAAAACCCACTCCCTTGCTCCTTGAGGTATAGGTTTGGATCATATGGAATCTGTCAGGATCTTGCTCTACCAATAGAGCACATATGATTACTTCATTTATTAGCAACTAATCACGAAATTTAACCAGAAATATAAAGTAACTAGAAATATGAAACAACACAGGAATATGAGAGACAATACACTATCTTGTATTAATATCATACAGAAGAATATACAATAAAGAAAATGCCACTTCTTCCACCTCAAAGGTTCGCCACACCTCAAGACCTTCTTCTCTCTCTCTCTCGGTCCCAACAATCAACTCCAATATAGAATTGATGTTCACCTCTACTAGCCAGTATCCTTCATTGCCAGTATTCCAGTGCTCCACGCACTCCAAGTAGATCTCCTGCTCTCTGCTGCTACTTGCAAATAACTAGACCATACTCACCATGTAGATGTCTCTCTACACCCCTGAAGAACCCTTGTCCTTGCCTCACCAAGTCCTTATGATTCTTCAACTAGTACCCTAGTGGATCTTCTCCAAGAACTTGCACAACCTGCAACTCTCTCTGATCATACACTCTCAGTACCCCTATTGGTAACTAGGAGGAACACACCATGGCTCTCTTCTCTCAGAAGGAGCTTATTTCTACTCTCTTACTCTCTAGCACGAGTTTTACAATACATCCCATGAGTCCATATATAGATTTCATGCTTACAATAATTAGACTATCTTAATTACAATAATTAGACGCGCAACTCAAGACTACAACTAGCCTTCAACATGCAAACTGACAGTCTCAAAATAGACTCTCTGGAATCAACATGCAAACTGCATGTTCACGTATAGGCTGCCGACGTCAGCTCCTCCATGACCGATGTCAGCCGACTGGTAATCGATGCCGGTTGCTTCTTCTTTGCTATCTGATCGACGTCAGTTGATCAGACCAACGCCAGTTGCCCTGCAACTGGTTCTGCAACTCTCCGTAACTCTGCATCCTCCGTAACTTCTCCTGTTTGCATCTTGGTGAAGCTTTTAGCTCCATAACCTAACAATCTCTCACTTGGAGATAAATAGCTGCACTTGTACCTGTACCTGTACACCATCTAAATTATCCCCTGGCTTGTATCCCTCTTCAAGATCAATCTTGAAGACTAACCACCACACATCTTGTGATGCTACGCCTATCATTTAAGTAACCTGCCATATCCGAACCTACATATCCATGTAGTGAAGACCTTGACCCTGCATAACAAGAATCCCTGCTGCTAGTCCCACTGAACTGCCTTCCAGTACTCCTTCCCCAAATTGGCTCCATACTTTCTGACAACTCCCACTGCTTGGGAAAACTCAGGTCTACACTAGACCTCATGTGATTTCGAACCTTGTTCTAAGCTAAGCTTGAACTGTCCAGCCCTTGGTGTGCTTTTTGATTCTGCATCCTGCATCATGAACCCCGCCAACACCATCTTCACATCAACTCCCACTGGAGATAAAATCTCCATGTCTCTTATGTCAAAGAATTTTGCTGCTCCAAATTCTTCATGACACACCTCTGAACTAACCTTACCCTTAGCTCAGCAAATCCCTGTATGTATAAACCTGCTAGCAAATCACCCACATACAGTAACAAGATAATGTTGTGACCATCATCTACCTGGTAAGATAAACACAATAGTTACACTGACATTGATTGAAGCCATGCTTAGTCATCCACCTGTCAAGCCTGTACCACTATCCTGCAGCTTCCTCAAGACCATATGCCTTGGCCTTCTGTCTCACGTATCCATCCACTCTCTTCTTTAACTTGGGAATCCATTCTGTCTCTCAGTGTTTACTTCCAGCTGAAAACTCTACCAACAAATACCTATTTGGTTCTTCTCCAAGGACTCACACTCCTCATCCATGCCAAGCTCCCACTGTATCTGGATTCTACCTGCATTGCCTCTTCGCATCTTCCTAGTTCTTGACCATCAATAAGCAATATAAAGAAGGTGAATAATGAATATGAGGTTCACTTACCCTTTTTGACCTCGATATGAGCGTTTGAGACTTGTTGATAGCTTGTTGTCCACCCACCATCCATACCAGTGACCGATCTCGACCATCTCCTAGTCTGCTCCCGATCGATGTCAGTTCCCTGCACTGACCCTGACTGCCGACGTCATCTCCCTGGCCGACGCTGGTATCCTTTCTACCGACGTTGGTTCCTTCATGACCGACATCGGTCTTCATTCTACTGACGTCGGTTACTGTCTGATCGACGCCGGTACCTGTGTTCGTCTGTGAGTGATAAATTTTAACCCACGAGCTCTCCATGGATCAAAACCTTGTTCAAATCAACCCAGCCTTACTCAGAATAATTTAGTTTCCTCACTTGATCTCTGTCTGTCATCTTCTCCATGAACACCAAGGCTTTCCAGTTCTTTAGCTTGTCAAAGACATCTGACTTCCGCTTCAAAACCTGCATTGTCTTCCTACATATGTGACCAAGCCTACAAAGCCACATCTCTGCAATAGAAGGTGAATTAGTAATATAAGTAGATGGATAAAGGATACCTACTTTCTTACCACCATCTAATTCAAGTGTATCTGCTGTGAGAGTTACAGTGCATCTCTCATCACCCAAATTTTTTGAATAAATTAGACTCATCTCCAAGACTGGTCCCTGCATGACTTCCTTCAACCACTGTGTGTTAACCGTCTGCAATTTCAGCTTCACTTCCCCTTCATCAATAATCTGACAAGGCTCTCCAACCCCTAAATAAATCTCTTCAAAGACATACCCATGAAAAGATGTTCTATTTCGGGCTGCATGGAAAGAGGCAAAAGAATCTGTAAACAAAGATCCTACTTTATCTAGAACATCCTGTGCAACGACCCCTGTGACATCTGCTTCTACACGCTGATCTTCTACCGACAAACAATCTCTTTTTCCCTACTCTTTCTTTCCATCAATCAAACCATTCGTGCTATTCAGTTTCTCCATTCATAGCTTATTTTCTTCTACCATTGCTATACTCCCACTCAATTTGAAACACCTGTGAGTGACCTGTACTCAAAAACACTACCAGATCTGAAACCACCTGTTAGTCAACCCAATCGAAAGCTCTGATACCACTTGATGGTATCAGCTCTTAAACCTACAACCAAGGCTCTGATACCACTTGCCAAGATCTTGCTCTACCAATAGAGCACATATGATTACTTCTTGTATTAGCAACTAATCATGGAATTTAACCAAAAATATAAAGTAACTAGAAATATGAAACAACACAGGAATATGAGAGACAATACACTATCTTGTATTAATATCATATAGAAGAATATACAATAAAAAAGATGCCACTTCTTCTTCCACCTCAAAGGTTCACCACACTTCAAGACCTTCTCTCTGTCTCTCGGTCCCAACAATCAACTCCAATACAAAATTGATCTTCACCTCTACTAGCTAGTATCCTTCACTACCAGTATTTCAGTGGTCCACGCACTCCAAGTAGATCTCCTGCTCTCTGCTACTACCTGCAAATAACTAGACCATACTCACCATGTAGATGTCTCTCTACACCCATGAAGAACCCTTGTCCTTGCCTCACCAAGTCGTTATGATTCTTCAACCAGCACCCCGATGGATCTTCTGCAAGAACTTGCACAACCTGCAACTCTCTCTGATCATACACTCTCAGTACCCCTATTGGTAACTAGGAGGAACACACCATGGCTCTCTTCTCTTAGAAGAAGCTTATTTATGCTCTCTTACTCTCTAGCACAAGTTTTACAATATAGCCCATGAGTCCATATATAGATCTCATGCTTACAATAATTAGACTATCTTAATTACAATAATTAGACGCGTAACTCAAGACTACAACTAGCCTTCAACATGCAAACTGACAGTCTCAAAATAGACTCTCTGAAATCAACATGCAAACTGCATGTTCACGTACAGGCTGCCGACGTCGGCTCCTCCATGACCGATGTCAGCCGACTAGTAACCGACGTCAGTTGCTTCTTCTTTGCTATCTGACTGACGTCAGTTGATCAGACCGACGCTGGTTGCCCTACAACTGGTTATGCAACTCTCAGTAACTCTGCATCCTCCGTAACTTCTCATGTTTGCATCCTGGTGAAGCTTTTAGCTCCACAACCTAACATAATATGTTGAAATCCATGTTGAAAGAGATGCTCATCAATCTTGGTATTCCAGGATCAGGGAGCCTAGTTGAGACCATACAATGAATTGATGAGTCTTCATACCTTTTTTTCTTGACCAGGTGTGAGAAAACCCTTTGGTTGGGTCATGCAAACTTCTTGTTATATATCTCTATTTAGGAAGGGACTTTTTTACATTTATTTGATGGAATTTCCATTAGAACTGAGTAGTCATAACAAAGACCATTCTAATAGTCTTTATCTTGGTTGCAGTAATAAACGTATCCTCATAGTCAATGCCTTATTTTATTTTGTAGCCATTTTCTACAAGTCTTTCCTTGTACTTGTCAATGCTACCATCTATTTTTTACTTGGTCTTTAATACCTACTTGCAATCGATATAATTCTTCCATGTTGGAAGATCAACAAGTTGCTATGTATAATTATTTGATAATGAATGATACTCTACATCTATGGCCTCTTTCCAAGGTTTTGACTCGGGTTTCGTGAACCCTTGAGGGATCAAATTATTATGCAATTGTGATTATAAGAGTAAATTTCACCTTTTCACAATCCATGTTATGAGTCCTTGGTCTCAAAATGGAAGTGTCTAGGACTCCATCTAATTTTGCATCTCAAACTTTACTTGTATACCACTTGGGCATACGTTGGGCAATATTATTGGGTGGTGGAGCTACTAGATATGGGTGACCATCATCATTTTCCTCATGCTCACTACCACTATCAAAATTATAAATGTTTACAGGACTAATGTTTATATTAGGTTCTTGTGTGGAGAGTGGATTGGACTTGCCTTCTCATCAAATACAACACCTATGTTGGTATATAACTTCTTGGTCTTAGTATCCATGAGTTGGTAAGCCTTCGAATCTTCACTATACCTAATAAATATACATTATAAAGATTTTTCATCCAACATTTTCCTCTTATTCTTTGGAATGTGCATGTGCTTTACAAAAAAAAATAAAAAAATATGAAAGATAAAAGGCTTATTTCTTGACCATGCTCATGTTGGAGTGACACGATTGAGAGCTTTGGTGGGTGTAAGTTCAATAAGTAAATTTTTATGTGAAGTGATTGTGTCCAATATAGGCATCCTAAGTGGGAATATTTTAACATGCATCACATCATTTCATTAATGATACAATTGCATTGCTTGACAACATTTTTTTGTGACATATAAGGAGCATTTCACTAATGGTGAATGCCATGTGCCTTCAAAGATAAAGATAATTAATTAATGGTGTATTCCTTTCATGATATAAGTAGAGGGTATGTAAATGACAACCAAATTTTCATTTAACTAGAGCTTTAAACAATTTGAATAATGTTTAACCCTAAAATCTAGATATGGGGAATCTAAGCCTAAAGGGGTAGATATAACCTAGGGTACAAGGATGGTAAACTATCTCTAAAGAAAGCCAATTAGTTATAAAACTCATATAAACATATACTAAATTTATTATACTGAGATATGCTAAAATGAAAAGTAAATTTTTGCTAGATATTACAATGATAATGAAAACAAGATGCTTAACTGGATTTAATGTTAATGCAAATCTAGATTTGGAATATACAAAAATTAGACTGGATCTAGATTTTAGATTAGTCCCCTAATTCTATAAATTTGAGCTCTATAGCCACAGAGACTTAGATCAGGGTAAGACAGTTGCATTGATGCTAATGTCTAAATTAGATGTAAGTGTCCAGTACAAAATACCTATTGAAACTAAATATATGCTTTGGGTTATATTTTTCCTTCACCTTCGTGCATTTAGATATGGGTCATGGATTGTTGCTCCTTGTCAAATGAAAAAACCTTAGTTATTCATCTTCATAGTGGTTGTGGGAAAAATAGGTTACTGGGTACACAGTGTCAAGCTACCCCAAAGACCCCTCTATTAATGGGTGTTGTTTACATAGACAATACTATGAAGAGGGACTCAAACTTATGTAGTTATCCCCTACATGTTGGCTTGTATGTGAATCATGTAATGTGTGATAAGCAAGTACATAGAGTGACCTAAATTTTAACCTAGTAAATTTGGCTCATGGAATGATCCTTAAATACTTCGAACATGTAGATATGTTGTCCCTATGATTGATATAGAAATATGAGAAAATAGGGAACTTTGCTCACTTGAGTGTTTTTTAGTCTATGTTAGGTGCGGAATGAATGATGATTAATCTTGTATTTATACCAATCCCTTTGGAAAATATATCGCATTAAAGAACTTAGGCTGACCATAGGTTTACATTTCATTTAAAAATTGAATGACTTTAAGGTATTAGACACTTGCATCAAAATAGGACACTTGTGTCAACATAGGCATCTGCTTGACACGTACGTGTCTAGGCAGTTGAAAAATAGGAGTAGGTCTATAACTTATAGAAATAGAAGATAATTTTTTTTATAACATTTTGGGCAAGATAGAAGGTTCGAGTCATCATAAAAACATTGGTTGGACTAAGATATAAGTAATTAGGCACATAAAGATAATGTATCGAGCCTTTTGGCAATGGGGAAGGTCTAAAATCTGAAAGTATATCCATGATATGTATTTACCAAGTGTTCGAGACTAATGTGCTATATAATTCAAAAATAGTATCTACATTGTCCCCCCTTTAATCTAGTAATGAAATTGTTAGTTTAAAGGAAAATAATATGTACCTGGGTGTGTATAACACATTCCATTTTCTTGATTCCAACTTGAGTTTTCTTTTGGTGACTGACCTGCAATTAAGAGCATGTTACACTTTATAATTAGTACATATAATCTAAAATTGAAATTATTAAAATGATTTAAATTAAAAGAGAGCAAGGTTTATGAGTACACTTGTGTATTGATTCAACTGCCTTGCCTTTTAGCAATTTGATTTGAAAAGATATATCACTATGAATCATTAGAGTTGTGATTACGACAAATATAAAATATATAAAGTGAATATATCTAGAGAGATAGAGAGAGATTAGAGGAAACATGCCCCCAACTTTGGAGAAAAGGTGAGTTTCTACCCATCAGTTGAGATTAGCTCAACCATGAAACCCATTCATACTTATAACCCGATGAGTTTGATCGAACCTAGTCAAATCACTCTATAAAAAGGTGATGTTGGATGATGTAATCAAGTCCAAACTATAAAATTGGAAAGATTGAGAGATTTAATCACCTCAGTCATACCAAATAAAAAACCAACTATTGTATTATATTGGCTCAATACAGTTCATAAAGTTCCAACCTCATGGCTGATGACAGTCCATATAAGTGTTTGTACATCTAAATTTGATTTGATTTTTCAATGTTAGGTGCACATTGCATAGCATATGCACCTTAGATATGTCCCACATTAAAAATATGTATAAAAATGTTACCAATGTATATAATTATATCATAAATTTGTATTTGAATCATATAAATATGAGTTTGAACAATTTAGAATTTGAAAAAGTGTAGAAAACATGCTTATCATAACATGCCCCACTATATATGGATAAATCTCAAAATTGATATAAGTGCCAATGTGGAGGACATATTTTCAAAACATGCCCCCACTATAATATGGGTATGTTGAACACTAAACAAGTATAGAAAACATGTTTTTAAAATATGCCCCCACTAAATATGAAATTGTAACAAATATCGAGAACGTGTTTTTTAAACATGCCTCCATTGCAATCTGAATCTGAGAACTAGTGAAAGTGCCAATCTGGAGTACATGTTTCCAAAACTTTCCCCCACTATAATATAGGTATGTTACATACTAAATAAGTGTGGATAACATGTTTTCAAAACATGCTCTCACTGAATCTGAAATTGTGACAAATGTGGATAACATGTTTTCTATATATGTCCCCATTGAATCTGAAACTATGGAGAAATATGGAGTCATGTCTATATGGCTTGCCTCCATTTATATTCCCTCTTTTGATGTGAGTTAAAATATAATTTGATAGTTACCTTACCTCAGAAGGATAAGATAACCATGTAAATTGTGAATGTACCATGTAACATATAGAGGGAACATGTCTAGGTAGATATATCATAGAAATGTGTAGAATGTGATCACATCAAGGCCTAAAATGTATGATTTAGATTATGGAAACATGTAGATAGTAATAGTAAAATATCAAGAAATAATCAAGCACACATATAAGATCACTCAAAAATCAAATCAAAATAAAATGGTCTAAGGAGGCCTCAAGCAAGGGGCATGTTCAAATGCCACACAATCGAAGGAACATGAGTTATTCAAATGTACAAAAAACAAGAATGATATATTCAAATGTCAACATACAAAAAATAATGACATATTCAAATGCTAAAGAGGCAAACAAAGGCATGGGGACCACAAATAATGGAACATATTCAAATGCTCAAAATGAGTAAGATAATTACAAGGCAAGACACTCAAGGAAGTGCTTGAATGAAAACATAAATAACTAGTATAAACATAAAATACTAGCCCCTAGATCATATGTGTTATCAAAAAATATTAAGTACATATCATATCAAATAAACTGTGAAAGATATAATCATGACTAAATGCATGTGCAAGTACATAAGCTCAAACATGATAATGTAAAATGACCATAGAATTATATAACCTAGATTTATCATAATCAAAGTGGATGTTCCCAATGTCCACATGACATGACTAGAGGGAAGACCCAACATCTGAAAGTGCATAGATCATGTAATTTTGTATGCTTGTGTCACACTCAAAATATGTGTGAAATATTTTACCATAAGAAATCCTAATATGCCATCTACCAACATGGAACCAACAACATATATTCCAACAAGCCAATAAAACATGCAAACACTGAAAATATTTTTGGATTTTTTAAGTTTTTGACTTTTTTATTATTTTTGGAATATGTGAAACTAGATAAACTACCATATGATCTCATCAAATGGATGCTCATAGGTATTTTATCACTAAAAACTTGGTGCAATAAGCTAGTGGCACTTCTAAGGAGCATGTATAGGTGTAATATCTGTCATTGTAGAATCTATGATGCTCTGCATATGTATAATAAGACTTTGTGGTGGTGAAGGAATAGTAGGATTAGGGGTTCATGGAACCCATCATTGTATGGTCTATGGTTACTTTAGAACCATAGTAATAAGAACATGTGTAGGTGATCTATATATCTAAATATGATGTGTAGTAGATGATAATTTTGTGGAACCCACTGTGGATCTATGATTCAATGGTCTCTCAAGTAATGGCTGCTTGGTAAATGGGATTACCTTTGCTTACCCTTTTACGAAAGATTAACCTTAGGAGGTTTGATAATTAAATATATAGGTATAAATTTATTTTGCTTAAGAGAATTCTCATATCTACGAACTTAGGAAATTGTAATTATTTGATTGGTATGAATGTATTTAAAACACCCATGCACTATAGAAGGTACTGTTTGAAGAGTATGTGTTTGAGATCATCCCAATAACATACAAAGACACCCATGGAATGTATAATTGAGAAGGTAGCAACCACATGTGTGGGAACTATTGTCACCAAATATTGCAACCTAAAGGAGGGTGTTCAATCTTCCTCTCGATTTGGGCACATGGGAATACTTCTAGGTATGTGGGTTTACCTATAGTAGAAGTAAACCTCTAGGTTTAAGGGATACCTCCTCAAATATACCTTGAAATTCTTATCACCTACTTAATTAGTTACTTGTGGGAAAAGAGGTATATGTTTTCATGAAATGAAACTACTCTAATGCGGTGATACACTATGTTGATTTCCACAAGATCATCACACTTATTTTACTAAGAAATAAGACCTACAAACCAACTTCAAAGTCCTAAAAGCTTATAACATAAGTGTTTCAATATAGAGGTGATATGCACGAGGAAACATAAGGTAAGTCAACCATGGGGCATATTTCACACTCTAAGGACAATTGTACACTTTAAATGAGCCTAACACACTAGCTACACTCTATATGACCTGTTAGAATAGGAACTCTTAAATAAACATTAGAGGATAAGGAGAAACAATGATTGAATATTATCACTTAAAATCACCATACATCAATTTTCACACTTATAAATTTTTTCATGAACTCAAAAACAAGACTTTAATTTATGTTCAAAGGTAAAACACAATGTCAATCCCTCAAGGCTTTGCCATACATGGAGTAGTATTAGTCTACAAGAGCCAAAATGGTGACTACTTATAGAATTGGAGAGAGAAGAGAAGATAATAAAGTCCAAGAGTAACTAGGACATGTGGCATGATGATAAAAAGAGTTAAACATGCATGAGAGAGGAATATGTAATATATCATGCAAGATATACTTGGATAAATGTCCCTCAAAACATGAAACTCCTGAAATGTGTCGTAGGTCTCTTAAATTGCTTACTCAAAAAACTGCCTTCATCATTTGGCCTTCTTGGAAAATCCCACAATAGAATATGGATATATGTGATGATTTAATTAATAGGGATGGGTTTTATACATGCTCCAAAATGCATTATAGGTGTCCCTAATCATCAGGATCTTTTTGTACATGAGCTATCATTGCTTGCAGTCTAAATAACTCATCTTTCACTCACCTTGTATACTTGGCACCAAAGTTCGTCTTCATTTTTCTAATATGATCCATACATAAGAGTTTATTACTCCTTTTAGTACCCTTCATGACCTTATATTCCTCAAATATACTTTAAAATTCATCTCACTTAGAGCTTTCACCTTCCCACTTGCTTGTTCACTGTGTCAGTTTTGACTAGCTGAGATGAAGGCACATATAGAGGCACTTGTGAGATTATCTGAATCATGAAATGTAAATGAGGGATTATATCAGGTCTCAACCTATGTCTCAAAGTGACTTAAATACTTTGAATCTTCCTTGAACCTGTAAAAAACCAAAATTTGTGAAAGAAACCAGCTCTATGTCCTATCTGTACAAGTAGGGTGAAACTCAATTTGGTGGGGAGGATCCATGGAGAGTCCTATACAAGATTAAATCACTTTCCTTCCCATTCTATCTCATTTTTATGACTCTCTTACTTCATTTTCCAAATCAGGTCACTACCAAGGGTTTTGGTGGGTTTTGAGTGCTTCTAACCTTTAAGGTTTGTTCAAAAATATCTGACATTCAATTTGCAAATAAATTCCACAAATTATTTTTTCAAGACATCCTTCAACCTCCCCCAACTCTTCATGCTCCCACACAAAGTTTCCATGTAGGTGTGAGCATTTCAAATTAGCTTCTCATGCTTTGTTCTCCATTTTATGTAGACTTGAATTGGTTTGAGTTAATAAATGGCTTACATTCCAATAGTTTTAACACACCTTATATCTCCCTGTAAACATGTTCCAAGGATTTTTAATGTCTATATATTCCTATAAATTAAATTGACCCCCTCTTGGGATTTAGGCCTAGTTGAGACCTAATAGGTCCGTTTACTCCCATGTGGGTTTGGACCACCTTGACATGTCCCAAACACTTGTGTATTATTCCTTATGGATTATATATGTCTGTAGCAACCTTCTACAGCACCTTTCATTGTCTCATTAAATTCTAGCTTATCTTCTCACCACTTTTATGACTACCCTATAGGTTTGCACCCTTGGGGAGTGCCCCCTATCTGAGATAAAATAAAGGGCACTTCCCCTATTGTCTCATCAAAATTAGACATATGAGAGGTCTCTCCAAGTTTTGAGGATTCTCTATGTAAATTTTTATATCTTGATCACATGAATAGCCCTTCCAAAACTTAGAAAACCTAAGATAAACTTTTGAGAAAGTTGATCTTGTGTAGGCCTCATATGTTGACTATATGTTTCTTGTATGAAACTCTCTCCTTTCACTATTTCCATGCTATGAGAATGTCATGGGATGGTATAATTTTCAATACACTTTTATACATGTCAAATTCTTACATCCTTGCCAAACTTATTCATTGTAAACCTCTTCACTTTGACTAGTCATAGGTGTTGATTGTGTTTCACCTCAGAAAAGGAACCTACTTGTAGGAGTATCTTTGTTTGTAGATCCTTCATACAATGCCTAAGGACCTTCTCAAGTCTTCCAATGTCATTTTATAGTCATTTTTATTCATTCACCTCATGTTCAATCTATGTCAACACCCATAACTCCATGCTCTAGTTCATTATCAACTATAGTCAATTGTAATTTAGCATTTTGGAGCAACAAGGGGCCTGTAAATAACTATCAAAATTGAAATTGGTGCCTCACATCCTAGGGTCATTTTGTATCATTTGGAAGCAAACCTTAATTTCAAATTTTGTGTCTACAGGTTGGTATCCTCCAAGGTTTACCTTATGAATTGGTGAGTCACTTGTAAGCAGGTTGTAGGTAGCCCTTTAGAGCAAAAGTACACATGTAGGTGTTGATGGAAGTGAAAATCCTTATACTCCAACTCTCCTTAATGTTATTTGGATCCTTGGAGTGTATTTCAACTTAATAAGATCACTCAACATGGTGACATGCCTCTATACTACAACTTTGGGTTGTGAAAGCACTTGAGAGTTCAAATATTATAGGAATCACTCAAGAAATGCAGTGAACAAATATGCAACTTTGAAGCCTTCTAGTATAGACCCCTATTTACTAAACCACTCACTTCCTTTTACAATATGTTACCCTAGGATATGGATATAAGATGGAAACATTTGACTTTATCAAAACTTTATGTGACATCATCATATATTAATGCCAAAAGTGTTAAGGGCTCTATTTTGGAGCTTTTGGGGAACTTGTCCCTAAACATAGTCCCTTCATATGAACATAAGTTCTTCCAACATTCCTACCACTTTTTGCCTTAAACATGATTTTCATGGCATATTCAACCCATAAAAACTTCATGAGAGTTTTAAAGCATGTCAAACTCTTCCATGACCATGCTTAGGTTTCTGTGTAAGGCCACCTATAGGTGGACATCTCAATATGTAGGCAATCACTGTAAACAAAGGTAGTGTGCATATGATATGAATTCATACTTGGTTCTCAAGTCATATCCATCTTATTTTAACCTGATGAAGGCCTCATAACATGTTAGGACATCCTTATGAAACAATCCCAAGTCTCTATCAGTGTCACCTATATGTGGACATTTTAATGTGCAGGCAGTGAATGTAGATATGGGCTCTATGTATGGAGTATGAACTTATGGTTCATATTGACCCTCTTCACCTTCTTCAAATAATAATTTTCAACCATGAAGTGCTTGAAACCAGATAATTCTTCCTTTCCAACATGATTGATCTTCTCTATAACACCTGTAGGTGCTCATTCATGGTGGATGACTGTGCATATATGAAGGTCGACTATCATAGTCCATCATATGTGTTATTTATAAGGTTTGGATCACTATCTCATGATAAAATAAAATTTCCAACATCTTGATACTCTTCATATACCTTACATGAACATTTTCACACTTCAAGACACCATGACTGCAGTTGGAAGCTTGTTGCGAGTTGAATGTGTGTTGCATATGACAGTGCATATGATCAATACATGATATTGAGAGACCTAGTGATTGATATTGAATTAAAACATTAAACACAACTTATCACATCCACATGAAACCATTACAAATAAAGAAAGCTTCTGCAAGTGGTTAAATCTAACTACTAGTCCACTAGTGACATCTTCCTAAAATTTGAAGTGTTCGACCCATAAAATCACTTAAAACCATGAAACCAAACATGGAAAACATGAGAGAAGGAATTCAACATCCTCTAAAATAAAATTCATCAACTGAGTTATAGGAACTCACTCAAACAAGAGAAAAAAATGTAGGTTGTGTGGATTGGGAAGTAAAACCAGATAATCAACTTCTTAAGAATGGTTCATAAAGTATAGACCACCATTCCTCCAACTCTAAAAATTAATATTTATTAGAACAATTGTAATATCTACCACTAAGATCATTTGACCTAGAATTCCTAGTAGCCATACCATCAAAAGACCTGTTGACCAGTTTCGTGTGCATAGTGGAGTGATGGAGAGATATAATGGTTTTAGTCTAATTTTGGAACTTACAAAGTAGATCAAGCATGGAAATGGAGTCGTGGAAGCTAAAAGGTTACTATATAAGCTTCTCCTATGTGCCACTCTCTCTCATAGGTTGTACAACCTTTAAAACTCATTATTTTCACTTGTTTTCCTATTTTTAGTTAAGAACCTACAAGTTTTAGTTAGTACTAACATTCCTGACAAGGAATCTAACATATCTGATGTTGGAAGGAAGTTTAGAATACATGGACACCTAAGAAAACTATACCACTTCATTTATAACTCATATATGACCCCTAAATGACATAAAGGTTAAAATGAACTATGACCAAGGCTAATAACATATGAAAACACATCAAATAAACCATGACATACCCTATATCATGCTAATAACCTATTAAAGTTTTGGACTATAGGGGGTTGACTCATTTTGACTTATGGTGAAAACGGTCAACATTCTTGGTGATTTCCCAAGGGTGGTATGCTTGCTATGCCAAGACTAGTATCGTAATCTTGTCCATTGGGATATGGAGTCACCTATACATAGGTTTGACACACAATTTTCATTTGACACCACACCAAACACAAATAAAAGACATAAAAAACAAGACACACCCAAAATAAACACACATGTGTTCAACTAAAACACTTATGGAACACAACACAATCAAAAGAAAGACACACACACATATTATACTATTTACAAAACCTCACTCATGAGGTAAAAAACATCTTATGATTCCTCAACTAGGGTAAAAAAATGGTTTATCTTGCATCTTTATCACTCCATGAATGCAATTTAGCATGGGAAGCATGCCCATCAATAATCACTTGGATATGTGTATGGTCAAGAAGCTTACCAACTCTATGTATTCTTAGGCATGCAAGTGGGCTATTTTGGAGACTTCATGAATTCTCTTCCTTTCTCTCTAAAATCCTTGATTGGAGCTACAATTTGATTGATCATTGTCATGTCTGATATGCCTTCCTCAAACTATAGATTGGAATATATGTCAGTTGCCTCAACCTTTTTATCTTTTTGTACATGATACACTTGATGTTTAGAAACATCAATATCTTCCTCTTTATGATCCAAAACCTATGAATGTGGCTCAACATTAGATAATACTTTTGACTATCCTTGAAACATAATAAAACCTACCTTGGACTCATGAAACTCCTCTTTGACTGTAGGCTTTTGAACAATAGTGGGGACCTTACTTTTGTGTTTGATGAACCTTTCTTTTCCTTGATCCAAATAACACTCAAAATCATGGTTGTTAGGATCATTATCAAACTCATCAGATATACATTTCTTGGAAGGAGAAGGAGTCTTACTAAACTAGTCAAATTCTTGACATATGGCATTGAATTTTAGCCATAGGTCATCCTCTTCTTCCTTATGACTGTCATCATCAAAGTCAAATTCATTAATAATAGGCAGAAAGACATCATTATTCCCACTATGGTGATTAATCATATTATTCAATCCATCATCATCATATACATGAATCAAATAGTTACTCTATATAGCTTGTGAAGAAGGATGTTTGACACTTACCTCAGCTCCCTCAAATGACTCTTTATGTATGATATATGTGACAAGGTCAATTTGATCAAAGTATGCATAAGGATCATGCTCATAAGTATCTACACCATATTCATCTATAAACAAGTCAGATATACCCTCAATTTTATAAACACCACCATCCACATTAAACTTCTTATTGATCACACAATTCAAGTTAGAGCTTGCTTCAATGTAAGGCTCAATGTGAAACCTTGAAAGAGGCTAAGTTATTATGGTCACCTTGGTTCCATACCTTGTCATAATGTATAATAAGGACCAATTAGTTGATAGATGGACACCTATCTTTGTTTTAAATTATCTTGAAAGGCAAATTGCAAAATGAGCAAGAAGGTCTACCACAACAATGTCATGAAGGATGGGAGAGTTAGGATAGTCATGGAGGACAAACTTCAAGTTTTTTATCTACCCTATTGTCTTAGTAGGTGTACCATCTAAATGAGTCACTCCTTTACTGCAAGGTTCATATTTCAAACCTAACTTATTAGCTAGAACCTTGGGTATGACTGAGATAGGTACCACTATCAATTATGCAATTGTGGACTAGTTTATCACCCACTATAAGATTGAGGTAGAAAATTGGAGGCCTCTTAGCTCTAGTGTATTTTTCAATAATAGTGTTAGGGGAATTTTTAATAGAAACATGACCATGAATTTGACTTGTAGGTGAAGAGATAGTAGGAATATTGGATGACTACTTTTTTAATAGCTCTTTTTGGCCAAGCATGTGAAGGAAATCCCACAAGGAGATAGATGCTTTGGCACTTTTCAATGAATCTAATATGTTTAGGGAATTACTCACCTTATATCAAGTTTTTGGAGGCAAAGTATTTCTTGGAACTTGAGGGATTGAGACACCTTGAGCAGACCTTACCACATTTTGACTTGAAGGAGGTGTAGGAGCATTGGGACTCCCATGATTTGATGTTGTATATAAGGATAGGATGAATTTTTAGGCATGTTATTATCACCTCCTAGAGCCTTCTTCTTGGCCCTTGTGTTGTCTACAATATATGTTCCTTGGTTGATCATAAAAGTATCTCCCACCAGGAATTTGGTGAATATTTCTCCTTGAGGTTGTCAATCCTCATTTGCTTGCATCATGACTTAATCTTCAGCTGATAGGCAAGGAGTGACTCCTCCTTGAGTAATTAGAGCTTGATATCCACCCTCATTGGCATCCATGAATTGTCCTTGTTGATAATATTCTCCTTGAATCAATTTGTCATACATTGGTACCATCTCTCTTACATTGGTAGTGGAATTGCGATTGTAAACATTAGTATGCCTATTAAAGTTAGGTTTCCCTTGAAATATTCCTCTCCCATATTGTTGGCCATATTGTTGTTGATAGGGATATGGATTTTTATGAGAACCTTGCTACCTAATCTGATCTCTTAACATTTTAATTTCTACATATGGGTCCATGGCATCATCTACCTTCTTAGAAACAAGTTTAGGCTTGGTGTTTACATTAGGATCTTAGGCCACATTTGAGGTATTAGCTAAAGTATTGGGTAGCAAAGGCATAAAAACCTTAGGGGGAAATTCTTGCTTGAATGATGTCATTCTCAAATATAATATAAAGTTCACATGCTTTAAGAAGATTGAAACCACCCATGGATTGAAGCATGATATCAATATCAGTACCAATGGCTCTTAAGTATGTAGGGAAGGCAAAACTAGCAGGTGGTCTCGCGGGAAGAGGCAATCTATACCAAGTATTTTGAAACCTATCATTTAAGTTATGCATTATTTCCTTGGGAGTTATTTTGATCACATTGAGCTGATGTAAAAGAGATGTATGGTCACTTTCATCTTCAAACCTTGAGATCAACCACACTCCAAAGTCATCCCATGATGTGATGCATTCACTGGTCAAAGTCCTATACCAATCAAGTGTTTTCCCTCTAAGGGACATGGCAAGAAGTATAATGAAAATATTCTCTTTAGTGACATTATGGAAACTACAAAAAATAGATATATCCTTGATGTGTTCACTAGGTGTGACATGACCTTCACAATTGAATGTAGGCAAACATTTTGTAGCATTAGGAGGAATGGTGTCATATGCTTCAAGATGAATTGGAGTCTCAATATTTAAGGAAGGGAAGGCTTGTGGTCAATCCATGATGGATTAGATTTATTCAAGTTATTCACTCTCTTGGCTAGCAAAATATTCTTGATATTCAAAGGGAAAATTAGGCTGAGAGCATTAAACTTCTAGAGGAAGTTCAGGCTAAATAGGTGGATTAATAGGATTGAGAACTCTACTAGATGATGACCTAGTAAGGACAATGAAGTATGAGAGTAAATTTATGACAAAATAATGGCCTTAAACCAAATTTTACCTTGAATTGAGTCACTAAATGCTGAGTGGCACACTAATTTGTAGTTGATGTTATCAAGACCAACATTCACCTTGACAATTTGTCTTGAGGAGAATGGGTCCCATCGGTATGCTATAACTATTGTCACCAAATCACTCACCCTAGAGGTGGGTGTTTAATCCTCCTCTTGATTTGGGCAACATGGGAATACTTCTAGTTATGTGGGTTTACGTATAGTAGAAGTAGAACTCCATATTTAAGGGTTAGCTCCCTGAATATGCATTGAAATGATTATCACCTACTTAACTAGTTGTTTGTGGGAAAAGAGGTAGAATTTTGCATGAAATGAAATTAATCTAAGGGGTTGATATACCAATATTATTTACACAAGACCATCATACTTATTTCACTAAGAAATAAGACCTACAAACCAACTTCAAAGTCCTAAAGGTTCTAACATAAGTGTTTCAATATAGAGGTGATATACATGAAACAACATAAGGTATGTGAACCAAAGAATAAATTACACACTCTAAGGACAATTATACACTTTAAAGGATCCTAACACACTAGCTACACTCTATATGACCTTTTTGAATAGGAAATATTGCATAAACAATGAGAGGATAAGGAGAAGCAAGGATAAAATATTATCACTTAGCAACACCATACATCACTTTACACACTTATAAAAATGTTTATGAACTCAAAAACTAGACTTTTATTTATGTTTAAATGTAAAATACAATGTTAATCCAATAGGGCTTCACCATACATGGTGTGGTATTAGTCTAAAAGAGCCAAAATGGCTACTACTTATAGAATTGGAGAGAGAGGAGAAGAGAATGAAGTCCAAGAGTCACTAGGACATGTGTCATGTTGAGAAAATGAGTTAAACATGTATGAGAGAGGAATATATAATAGAACATGCAAGGTTTTCTTGGATAAATGTGCCTTGAAACATGAAACTTTGGTGTAAGACTCTTAAATTGCTTGCTCAAAAAATTGCCTTCATCATTTGGCCTTCTTGGAACATCCCACAATATATTAGGGATAAATTTGATGATTAAACTAAGAGTTATGGGATTTATACATGCTCCAACATGCATTGGATGTGTCCCTAACCATTAGGATTATTTTGGACATGAGTTATCACTGCCTGCAGTCCAAATAACTCCTCTTTCACTCACCGTGTACACTTGGCACCAAATTTGATATTTAATTTTATAATATGATCCATAAAAATGAGTTTATGACATGTTTTATGACCCTTCATGGCCTTATATTCCTCAAATATACCTTAAAAGGCCTCTCACTTAGAGCTTTCACCTTCCCACTTGCTTTTTCACTATGCTAGTTTTGAATCACTAAGATGAAGTCACTTGCAGAGGCACTTGTGAGATTAGTTGAAGCATGAAATTGACATGAGGTGTTATCTCAGGTCTCAACCTATCTCCCAAAGTGACTTGAATCATTTGCCTCTTTCTTGAACCTATAAAACACTAAAAATTGTTAAAGAAACTAGCTCTGTATCATGTTTGTATAAGTAAGGTGAAACTCAAGTTGATAGGGAGGAGCCCTGAAGAGTCTTATACAAGATTAAATCACTTTCCAAGCCATTATATCTCATCTGGATACCTCTCTTAATTCATTTTCCCAATCGAATCACTACCAAGGGTTTTGGAAGGTTTTGAGTACTTCTAACCTTTAAGGTGTTAGAGGTATAATCACTAAGAGGGGGGTGAATCAGTGCACCCAAATAATCAAACTTCAATTCTAATATTTACAAACACTTAACCATTCACCACAATCATTCATGAAGCATACACATCATTCATAGCAAAGAGCAAGAGAGACAATACAAGATCAATCACATAACACATGACATATGTGGGAAACCCTCTTAGGGGAGATAACCCACTGGAACCTACAATTGGTATAATATACAATAATAACAAGAACCAATTTATAATATTTTTAATTATCAAGGAATTATAATCCCTATTTAGTGAGACTATAATCCCATAAGGTGCTACAACACCTGTCTAGCTAAGCTGCAACAATAACTAGACTTTTTAGCAAGTTTCACCTTATAAGTCGGCTACAGCCACCTTAGATGTTGAGATACCAAAACAAAACCTATGAACACATCCCCCTTTGAATTTATGTCTTCAACACCTGATGATGGACCTCTGATTATCACTCTTCACCTTCGCTCATACTTAATCTGCAAGAGCACTATTATGCCAATAAAATTATGACCTATAGGTCATAGAAATAGTCCTTAATCTATTTTACTCTTAAAAATCATCCATAGGTCACTCTATCCCTCATTTTATCCACAATTTACATACATAAGCCTCTCTCAAATCTCTTCCAAGTCTCTCACTCAAGTCTAGAAACCATCATCTTTGGTTCCACTATTTATAGAGCATACTTGATAATCAACACCTTGGCTGGCCATTAGAAATGCATTAGCCCTTAAGCCATTTAATCATATGAACACATATCTTAATAAAATATTCATAGGTTAGCCATATCATTTATGGGTCACCCTTAAGTAGCTACACCTTTTAATAAGGCCCTTGTAGCTCTTACAGCTCTCATGTGAACCCATTCACTCCTTTAACACTTCATCAAACAAAACAAGAACACATAACCACTTTCAAAAGCATGGACTCATTCATATGATCTATAAGTCCCCCTTAGTGCCAATAACCAACATAGTACCGTTATGCTTAAGTACAATTTGCTCAAATAATATTTTGTGCACACATTCACCATGAATGAATACACAATCAAATTCTAAGAGTTTGTTCATAGTGCATATGATTGGTTAATCTTTCATAATGCACATAGATCATCCTCATGGATTCTAAAACACTCAACAATATCCAATTCATCATGAAACATTGAAACAACATCTTCACAAGCTCAAATATTCTTCTCAGGTCACTTGCAAAATACACATGAACACACAGTCAACTTTGAACCTTCATAACGATGATTATAAAAAAATTCATATCTTTAAATCTATATTGGTAGATGTGCCTTGGAATAATATACCACTTTTGTTTTTATACCATGAGCAAATTTTGTCTATATTGAAAAATATGGCCAAAATATAAAGCACTAGTTTTTCCTTTACAAATTCAAATATTCAAAAGCAAACAGTCACAGTTAAAATTTGAACACTAAGCTTGCATCTTGAGTCCTCTCAGCTTTAGATCAATATCACACCATCAATATTTTCCAAACTTTAACTCATATAATTATAATTCCAAATTTTAAACCTTGAACATGTTGACCTTATCTTGTGCAATCTAGGAACTTTGACTCATCGTGCACTGTTGATCTATGCAAATTAGTCAGGTCTTTATCAAGTAGTGTGCACCATTTTATCAATCAGTATAAACACCCACTCATCATTATATCCTTTTCCTTTACCTTTTCTCAGTATAAATAACTATCACTTTGACCTCTTTGACTTGACATGCATCTTTAGATCAATTTGTACCATCGCCCGTGCACTGTTGGAACTTCATTTGGTCATGAAATTTAACTCTTGAAAAATTGACCAAGTATAGGAACCATTGCAATCTACTTGGAAGGCCAAATTTGGACCTCAATCTATTTTACCTCACTCACTCACCTATTCTCAAATTTTGACCATATGATCTTCTCTTATAGGAGAATCCAACCATGTGTCAAACTATCTTAGAACCCTCATACATGTGAGATATAATGACATTAAAATGCCTTCTCAGATTTATTTGTTCACAAAGACAACTATGTTAAGGACTGCCTAGAAGGTGAAATTTTCACCTCTATATCTTTTGCTTCGCTTAAATGCATGTTTTGAAATTTAGCATAAATAAACTAGGCATAAAAATAAACAAACTCATATGATCAAATTCTCTGCACACCTTCACATGTGTGAGATATACCATCACCAAACTTCTTACTCGTCTCTTTCTTGCCACATGCAAAATTGGCTAAGTATGGGAAAACACTATCAAACTTCTTGGGAGCTCAACTTTACACTTGCATATCTTTAATTTCACTTAGGTGCATGACTTGATAGTTAGTGAAAATTAACTAGGTACAAAACTAAACAAACCCATATGATCACCTTCTCTTGAAATGCCCACACATGCGAGATATTCTACCATCAAACTACTTACTCATTTTCTTCCACCAGAGTCAAAGTGTCTAGATGAAAACTATGGACAACAAGATGAATTAAACTTATGCACAAAAGCACTCAAAACATAAAAAACATCTTAGGGACCTCTTTTACATTCTCAAATCTCCTTACTCATCCCTAAACAACTCTAACCATGCAAACCCAAAAGATTAACCAAGCCTTCTTCAAGCATGTTAGGACAGGTACATCGCACACTTTGACATTGTCATATAGACCATCAAAACTCTTCATCTACTCACCTAGACACCTTCATGACATCATTAGCAATGCTCCAACATAAGGTTTGTTCATAAAGATCTGACATTCAATTTTCAAACAAAGTCCACAAAGTATTTGTTCAAGACCTCCTTCAACCTCCATCAACTCCTTAGACTTCCATGATAAGTGTCCATGTAGGTGTGAGCATTTCAAATTAGCTTCTCAAGCTTTGTTCTCCATTCTATGCAAGCTTAAATTAGTTTGAGCCAATAAAAAACTTAGTTGTGGTCTCCTTTGCATTCCAATAGTTTTAAAACACCTTATATCTCCCTCTAGACATGTTTGAAGGCTTCATAATGTCTATCTAGTGCTCGAAATGAAATTGACACCCTCTTAGGTTTTAGGCCTAGTTTAGATCTAATATGTCTTTCTACTCCCATGTGGGTTTGGACCACCTTGACATGTTCCAAACACTTGTGAATTGTTCCTCATGGATGATGTATGTCTATATGAATCTTATATATCTCCTTTCATTATCTCATCAACTTCTATCTCATCTTCTCAACACTTTTATGACTAGCCTGCAGGTTTGCACCCTTGGGGAGTGCCCTCTATTTGAGACAAAATAAAGGGAACTTACCCTATTGTCTCAACAAAAGTAGACACATGAAAGGTCTCTCCAAGTTGTGAGTATGCTCTGTGAAAATTTTTAGATCTTGATCACATGAATAGCCCTTCCAAAACTTAGAATACCCAAGGTAGACTTTTGAGAAAGTTGACTGTGTGTAGGCCTTATATGTTGATTATGTGTTGCTTGTATGAGAATCTCACCTTTCCCTAATTCCATGCTATGAGAGGGTCATGGTATGGTATAATTGTCAAAACACTTTCATACATGTCAACTCCTTACAACCTTGCCAAACTTCTTCATTGCATACCTCTTCACATTGACTGGTCATAGGTGTTGAGTGTATTTCACCTCAAAAAAGGAGCCTACTTATAGGAGTATATTTGGTCATAGATCCTACATATAATTCCTAAGGACCTTATCGAGTCTTCCAATGTCATTTGATAGTCAATTGGATTCATTTACCTCATGTTCAAGCTATGTCAACACCCATAATGTCATGCTCTAGTTCATTGTCAACTACAATCAACTATAGTTAACCATTTTGGAGCAATAAGGAGATTGTAGGTAGTTATAAACCTTGAAATTTGAGCCTCACATATTAGGGCCCATTTAAATCATATGGATTCAACCCCTAATGGCAAATTTTGTGTTTGCAGGTTGATATCTTCCAAGGTTTACCTTATGAATTGGTGAGTCACTTGTAAGCAAGTTGTAGGTAGCCTTTTTCAGTAAAAATACACATGTAGGTGTTGATGGAAGTAAAAACCCTTATAATCCAACTCTCTTAAATGTTATTTGGATCCTTGGAGTATCTCTAAACTCAATAAGACCACTCAACATGGTGACATGCCTGTAAAATACAACTTTGGGTTGTGAAAGCACTTAAGAGTTCAAATCCTCTAGGAATCACTAAAGAAATGCATGGAACAAATATGCAACTTTGAAGCCTTCTAGTATGGACCTGTATTGGCTAAACCACTCACTTCCTTTTGCAATATGTTACCCTATGATAAGGATAAAAGATGGAAACATTTGACTTAATCAAAACTCTATGTGGCATCATCATATATTAATGCCAAAAGTGGTGAGGGCTTTGTTTTAGAGCTTTTAGGGAACTTGTCCCTAAACACAGTCCCTTCATATGCACATATCTTATTCTAACATCCTAACCAATTTTGGCCTCAAACATGATTATAATGTTATATTCAACACACACAAATTTCATGAGGGTTTTAAAGCATGTCAAACTCTTCCATGACCATGCTATGGTTTCTATGTAAGGCCACCTGTAGGTGGACATCTCAATATGCAGGCAGTGTCTATGAACAAAGGTAATGTGCATATAATATGAATTAATACTTGGTTCTCAATGCATATCCATCTTATTTTAACCTAATGAGGGCCTTAAAACATGTTAGAACATCCCTATGAAACAATCCCAAGTCTCTATCAATGCCACCTATAGGTGGGCATTTCAATGTACAGGCAATGAGTGTAGATATGGGCTCTATGTATGTAGTGTGACCTCATGGTTCATCTTTATCCTATTCACCTTATTCAAACAATAATTTTCAACCATTAAGTGTTTGAAACTAGATAATTTCTCCTTTTTAATGTGATTGATCATCTCTATAACACCTGTAGGTGTTCATTCATGGTGGATGAAAGTGCATATATTAAGGTTAACTATCCTAGTCAATCAAATGTGTCATTTGGAAGGTTTGAATCAATAAATCATTCTCCAATAATATGTCCAAAATCTTTAAACTCTTAATATACCTTCCATGAATGTTTTCATACTTCAAGACACCATGATTGGAGTTGGAAGCTTATTAGGAGTTGACTATGTGTTGCATATAATTATGTCTTTGATCAATACATGATCTTGAGAGACCTAGATTAGAAATAAGGTGATTTATATGACATGAAAACATGAATCACAATGTATCACATCCACATGAACCCTTTACAAAGAAAGAAACCTTCTACAAGTGGTGAAATTTGACTGTTATTCCATTAGTGACATATTCCTATAATCTGAACTTCTTGACCCATCAAATCACTTCCAAACATGGAAAAAACATGGGAAAAATGATATAAGGAAGTAAAAACCATTAGGAATAAAATTCATCAACTGAGTTTTACATATTAGCTCAAACAAGAGCAAAATCTATAGGGTGTGTGGATTGGCAAGCAAAACTAGACAATCAACTTCTTAGGAATGGTTCATAAAGTATAGGACACCTTTCCTCCAAATCCAAACATGAAAATTGATGAAAAAAATTGTATTATCTACCACCAAGACCTTTCAACCTGAAATTCCTCCTAATGGTTGTACCATCAAAAGACCTTTTGACCAGTTTCATGTGCATAATAGAGTGATGGAGATATATAATGGTTTTAATCTAATTTTAGCACTTACAAAGTATACAAATCATGTAAATGGAGTCAGGGAAGTTGAAATGTCATTGCATAATATTCTCCCATGTGCCACTCTCTCCCATAGGTCGTACATCCTTTAAAACTCCTCTTTTACTTGTTTTCTTGATTTTCAGTTAGGAACCTACAAATTTTAGTTAGTCCTAACATTATTGACAAAGTATATAACATATTGGACTTTGGAAGTAATTTTAGAGCACATGTACACCTATGAAAATTGTACCACTTCATTTATGACTCATATATGACCCCTAAATGACATAACATGACATAATGGCTAAAATAAACTATGACCAAGGCTAATAACATATGAAAACACATAAAATAAACCATGACACACCTTATATCATGCTAATATACCCTTATGTAAGTTTTTGACTATACAGGGTTGACTCATTTTGACTTGTGGTCAAAATGGTCAATAGGACCTACCTATAAAGGTAAGTCAATCTCACAAAGAACATGTTGTGAGGTCTCATCAAATGTTCTAACTGATATGTTAGAAGGATCTAAATCATGATTTTTATAATTGATATGTGCAATTAATATCTTAATATAAACATTCTCTCTTGTACCATTATCAATCATAACATTATGTATATGTTTTTGATCAAGGTATGCTCAAATGAATGAGGAATGAAGATCTGAGTCATCATCCCTAATTTTCACTATCATTGTAAGTAATATAAGGTCTCTAAACCATGGGAGGTGTATGTCACGTATAATTACCAATAATCCCATCCAATGGGTGCCCATAATGTGATGGAAGAGGATGTGCATTATATGCCATTTGTGCCTCTAGATCCTTCTTAGAATGGTCTTTCAAAGAATTGTTAAAAATATTTTTTACTTGTGGTGATCATCAGGTTGTGAACTTGATTCCTTTTAAGTATCATCAAATGTAATATTTTGGTCACCGATGAGGTCTTATATCTTATGCTCCAAGGTAAAAAAATTGTTCATAGAATGCCCAAGGCTTTTGTGATAATCACAATAAGCATTCACACCATACCTTTTGGGTATAGGTCTACTCACATCAATCTCTATAGGATGATGGGGAGATATGAGGTGACACTCTATAATTCATATAAACAATGAAGTAGGAGGAGACTCAAGTAAGAATGAAAACTATCTTTGTGGTGCACTGGATAATATAAGCCAATTAGGTTACTATGACGATGCATTAACCATGATGGTTGTTTCTATTTTAGGCTTAGGATGTTTGAGCTTATAACTTGGTTTAATAGTAAACTTGTTATTGTATGTATATGTAGTCAGTGTGTTTGCTACATACTTAATTTTGTTCAGTGAGATAAGTTTCATTTCATGATCATGAACAATGTGGCATAAGTCATCAAAAGATTCAAAATATTAAAAAAAAATAGACTCATGTAAAGGAACAAACAAACTTTGCTTGAATATGTCTTGAAGCTCTTTATCTGCCATAGGATTGATCATATTAGCTAACATTGTCTTGTATCTCAAGACATACTCATTACTAGGTTCATTGGTTTCTTGTTTGATCTTTACAATTCAGGCATAAGAAACATTTTCAGTAATGTTAATAGAGAAGTGTGCCAAAAAATGATCCCTAAGAGGTTTGAATGCGGTTACTAATTGGGTTGGTAAATCATAAAACCACATTAAAGCATAGTCTTTGACGCTCTGTGGAAATAATTTGGTCAAAAGTTTATCATTGGAGGTATAATCAAAGAATTTCACATAAAAAGATTTAAAATGTTGTTCAATATCACCTTGACATCATAAAATGGGAACTTAGGTGCAACAAAACCAATTAGTAAGGGGTGCAAAGATATCTCTGATGCAAGAAGATTATGCATCACATCTTTAAAATCAATAATACGAGGAAATTTCATAGAATTTTGTTCAATATTCATAACCTTAGTTTGTAAAAGTTTTATAGTTTGGACAAGATCTTCTACCTTTTGGTCTTTTATGTTGGATATTTAGAAAGTCACCAAAGGAGGTGTACCCATAGGTTGGGTAGATATAGACATTAAAACTGACAATTGGGTTGAAGTATTATGATTTACCATGGAAGATGTGGTAATAGTAGTTTTAGGAAACAAATTTTGAAATACATATCTCATGCCCCTATTATAAGTATGAAGTGATAATGTGCTCAAGGAGAGGGTTGTTGGTATATGGGGATGACCTATAGCTCGAATAACATGATGAATAGATGGACCTGCTTGTTCATCCATGATTTTTAATTTTTTAGTTTCTAATATGGTTCTTAAGATTTCATCAATATATTTAGAGTTTTGATGAATATGTTCATGAAACAATTCTATCACTTTCACTTTCTCATGATTTATTTCTTCATGTTCATTGATTTCATTAGACTCATAGTTTTCATTATCAGAATATTCTTCTTTGATAACCTAATTAGTATGCTTTTCATTGTCAATATTGGTATCATCATGATCCATATCATTAGGCCCCTTATTGGTTTTATAAATCTTAGGAAGTATAAGGGGAAGTTTAATGTGTTAAATATGTACATCTCCCAATATAGGGTTGCACCTAGGTTGCATATAGAATAATATAAGCAATTAAAAAATTAAAACAATCCAAAACCCTAGCTGGTTGAAAAACCCTAGAAATAAAAAAAATGCATTCACTAAAATTGGGTTCACTAAATGTTTAACCCTAAAATTTAGATATGGTAATATAGGTTTAAAGGGGTGGAGATAGCCTAGGGCACGAGGATCGTAAACTATCTCTAAAGAAGTCCAATTAATTACAAAACTTACATAAATGTATATGTCAAACTTATATATTGAGATACACTAAAATGGAAAGTAAATTTTTTTGTAAGCAAAATTACTGAGATGGGGGGGTGAATCCATCTTCAAAACATTCATTCAATTCCACTTAACATTCATGAGACATTCATACAAACATATATATCAATCAAGCTATAAACAACCATACATATTAACATGAAATACAAGAACACATAATATATGTGGAAAACCCTTAAATGAAATAAAACCCACTGATCTCTAGAAATGTACTATAGTCCTATAAGACAAAAACCAATTTACTGAATCGCCAACTCTACGTGGAGCACCAACCCCAACTAGCCAAGCACACACTTGACTAAGCTTTAGTAAGCACCCACTTACAAGGAGGCACCAACCCCTTAGATGACTTAGCACCAACTCAACCACCTAATTGATTTTATCACCTTCATAACACTATGTTACTCACATAACATATGATTATCACCTTAATTATCTATTCACACTCTTTAACCCTCTCAAACTTCCTTTTAGGCTTCTTTGCATAACTAGGTCTCTCCAAGATTGATTAGGTCATATGACCTTGATCTTCATATACAAACACACTATCAAATATTCATTAAGATCAACTATATTTTTTTTATGGTCTAAAATACCTCCTTCTCCCTAACTTTTTATTTAATTTCCATACTCTCTACTTACTTAAATAGGCCTAAAACTCCCTTATATATATGCCATTCCTTATTCAAACACCACTTAGTTGGCCATACACCCTTAACCTCTTAGATCAACCATAGAATAGGTCTTAGAACATCTTTTGGTCATTACTCAAATGATCTTTTTGACCCTTTTGGTTTGTCATAACTTAATTAGGCCTCATTTCTTTTTTAGGTCTCATGGAGACGTAATTCCATTAGGCCTACCTTATAATATGTTACCTTATGACCCCTTGTAACACTCTACACATCTATACACGACACAAAATTTTCATACAATAATCAAATATGCCTTATAAAACATCCTATGAGCATCGTGACACTTTTTAGGTCCAACCACCACTTGAAACACTCCATTAGCATTGTTCACATTAGGCCTTTCAACACATAGAAAAGTTTGTCTTGAATAATTGAAGATAACACATCATTGATCCATAAAACCATGAAAATAAATCACTTATAAATAACCTAAAATACCTCAATAATATCACCATATCTATTAGACACTTAAACTCAGAGCATAGATCCTCAAAGTCATCACTACAACTTGCTTACTCAAAGCTACCAGTTTACCTTAAAGACCAGTCATGGTGACTCAAACCTCCAACACATATATAACCACTTTAAAATAAATCCAATGAATTAAAATGATCATATGACATCTCCAAACCACATTCAAATATAAATGTCATATATTCTAATGATAACTATTAGTCTTATAGACCAATTTGTTGACCTCACTACACACAGACCTCACTAACTCAAACAAGCCATTTTGGCTTCATCATTTTCAACACTATACCTGACTTCCAATATTTATACCAAACATTAATAATATATAATAGTCTTAAAAAACATCTCCATGCACTTGGTTTCATCACTTTATAATGAAAACACACTCCAATTCATCTTCTTACTACTACCTAGGTTTTTCACCATTTGCACCATTTGACCTGTTAGCAATTGGCTAACTTGGATGATTAGTTTAGAAAATTTGAGTGATATAATATGTCCATAAACCTTAATTTACATGAAACATGAGTCTCTACCTTCTTCCTCCATCTATTTGCCTACTATGTCTAATGCAAATTTTGACTTCTATAATAACTTCTTCAAAAATAACCCTGTAACTCAACATTTTATCTCTCCTCTCTCTAACCAAAACCACTTGGAGGTACCTGGGAGAGTACACTACAAGATCAAATAGCTTACCTAAGCATATAAATACATTTTTGGCACTTTTTATGAACATCTTCAACATTAGGTCTTTATTAGGGTTCTAAGAGGGTTTAAACCAGTTTCTATTCTTAACAACTGTTCATAAACCATAGCCCTTCAATCCAAACAATAATGCCTATAATTTTGTGCTAAGACCTTCCCCATCTACCATGAATTGCTCAGGTTCCCATGCAAAGTTTTGATTAGCTAATGATCATAATAAAATCCTTCTCGGGTTGAGAAGCCTTCATTTTGAGCACTCGAGAGACCTCCAAACAACTTTTCATGCCTTGTCCTTTACACTATGACCTAAAAATATATGAACAAGATTGAAAAAACATGCCTCACCTCTTAAAATTCTCACATTATCTCAAACACCTTTAAATATGATCATGACCTCTCATTAGGCCACTCTCTCTCTCTTTGCTCTCTAAACCTTGACCTGCAAACCACATTAGGCCTTAAAACTGACCTTCATGCCTCTTTTCATGATCTATATACCTAATTTTCATTCTCAAAAACCTATTTAATTCTTAAACACTTCCATACATCCTTCACATGCCTTGAAAACATATCATGATGCCTCATAAGGCCAGTTAGGGTCTAGGAGTGGTCTACATGTAGACTTGGTCTAAAGGACCTACCCCTGTAGCTTACCCTAAGACTCTAATGAGTGATCCAATGCCTCACATACATGTTAAAACAACCTAATACAACCAATAATTCATATGTACACTTCATCTCACCAATCCACCATGCTCATACCTCTCATAAGGTCTCTTCATGTCATGACTAGGCTTAGGCTACCTAAGCACTTGATGCCTTGACTTGTTCCTTTCATGTCATGACCTCAAAAAAACATCAACCAAGAAGATATAAGACATTAAACCTCACTCATATCACTACACCATTCTATTTATAATGACAACAATCTTCAATAGCCTCATACAAACCTAAAACCACATGACCAAGCATTATATGACTTGACATCTTTCTTTCATGTACCTAAACACATTTGACACATTGACGTGTGCCTTCATGCAAGCATAAGACATTAGTTTCCTTCAAATTCTCTATTTCCTTCAAATTATATCTTGCCTTCAAATGCATCTTGTTACATAGTTTCCTTGTCATATCAAGCTCACAAACTCATACCTCAAAGACCACTCACCATGCATCTTCACCATATGCACCTTGACATCAATGACATCTACTTTGACATTAATGACATAAAACTTGACATAAATGATAACACTCCTCAAAAAAATCCCCCTTTATCATTTATGGCAAACACACTATAACCTGATTATCCTCATTTCCCCCATTTTGGTCTTTCTCCCCCTTTGACATTAATAACAATTGGTCTTTCACAAACTTCTATCTGGAATGACACTTTTTTGTAACAAAATATCAACACACAAAATATGAAGCATTACAGGAGCATACTCCCCCATACTCCATGCATACATCTTTCAAATGAACTTAGATCACAAGACCACTCACCTTGTTCTTAACATGACTGACATGACTTAAACCTTTGATCACACATTAGGCCACCATATTCTTGTTGTCAACTAAAGAATTAGGGACTCACCCTTTGTCTTCGTAGCTTTATCTCACCACATGAGTCATTAGGACTCTCAAACATCCTTATAATCCTTAAAACATCTTGATACTAATAGACTAATTTTTTATCACAGAATCCTGATGTCAACCTTAGATCTTTCACCATGTCACCTACTAAATTTAAACTTCAGAGCTACCAAGCTACTTGAACTCTCAGACTACTTACAACAATGCAAAATGAAATATGAAAATGAATAATGCACAGACATTTACATTCCATACCATGACTCCTTATCAATTGATCTCCATAATCAATGCCAAAACTCTTTTCACCTCGTCATAAACATTCAATCTATATGGAAAACAACTTATATCTTTCAACAAAGACAACTTGAAATCCTCTCAAGGTGAGTCTTTATTTGAATGAAACCTTATGCTTTTGCAAATAGAACAATGTCTCCATGACTCCTAATGGAGTCACCCCTTTCCATAGGTCTCTCAAAACTCCATGAACTCAGGAGATTCCCAGATCTCCAAATCACTTTCCTCAGCTATCTTGCAATCATGAGACTAATAGTCCCTCCTTAGAATCCATTTAGGCTTGACTACAATATTCAAATCATCCACCTTATCATCCTTCTTCTTCTCTTTAATTTCCTTGTCAACACATGCAAATAACAAATGTTCTTGACATTCCTTTACTTTTGATCCTTTTTATATCTTAGAAAATAATCCATCATGACCATTGTAATCAATATGATTAGTATTGACTTTCTTTGGCTTCCATACCAATGTTTGACTCTTCTTATGCACTCTAAGAGCTTCATATGACTTGTTAAGTCTTGAGGGCCTTCTAACATCATTAGGACAAAAAAAATCAATGTGTCTCATATTGTGACAACTGTAGCAAACAACATTTATATACATACCTCTTGAATAATCACTCCTTATCCCATGGTCCCATGATAAATCATTCCCTGAAACCATTCTACAATAACTTGCTCTATGACCAAAATTATGACAAGAAAAACAAGAACCATTGAAAGCATTGAAATACCTCATTGCATTGGGCTACCTAATTGGCCTCTTCATGTTGGTATTGTTGAATTATTGATGATCACTATGAGTCAAATATTTGAGATTTTTTACATAGGTCTTTGAGGTCTGACTCTTCTTGTTCTCCTTCCAGTCTTCTTTAAACCCAAAACCTATCTTGTCATGTAGATACCTTTGAATACTTAAAATATCAACAATAACTTTAGTACTCTAGTTATACCTTCAAGGACTCCATTTCTAATCCAAACCCAAGGCATTCTTCTTCCTTAGTCTTAAGATTTGTAGTGATAATTTCAATATGAGTTTCTAGTTATTTGATGATTTTCTCATGTTTATATGTGTTGATACTTAGTCTCTCTTCAAAGAGATTGATTTGATCCTTATAACTCTTAACCAATGATCTTAGTTTTTTATTCTTCTTTCTTTGGAACTTCAACTCCTTTAAAGCACTCACTAATTCTGCCTCAAGGTTCACTTCAGCCTCTTCTTCATCTGATTCTTCATCATCCATAAGACATTTTGAATAACCTTCATTATCTATTTTTATAGACATGGATAAGGTTTAATTTTTGTCATGCTCATTATTGTCATCATCACTATCATATGTACTTGTATCACTTACATCAGATGAGCTATTATCTTCTTTGGTATAGAAACTTCTCTTATTCTTGAATGACCATTTCTTGCCTTCATACTTCCTAAAATATTTCTTGTTTTTGTTAAGATTATAAACCTTCTTATCATCATCATGATGTTCATCATGTTTTTCATCATCCTCAATCTTATCCTTTTTAGGAAACATAGATGTAAAGTTACCAATCTTACCCTAGTTAAAGCATTTGAATGGCAACTTACCCTTGTACTTACTAGATCCAAATCTTAGTTTCCTAGCAAACATGGCTATCAATTCATCATCATTAATATTTAAATATATCTCATCGTTGGCCTTCTTCACTTTTGACTTATTCTCAGCTTTGAATGTTGCTTCCTTATTGGGAGGTCTTCTTTCATTTGTTCTCATCTCATTGGTAGTCAAGATGCCATGAAGCCCATCCATCTAAAGTGTATCTAGATCTTGGATTTATTCTACTGTAGATACATTTGAGTCAAATTTATAAGTTAGGGATATCAATACCTTTTGAATAATTATAGACTCTTTCACTTCTTATTTGAGACCTCTGATGACATTGACAACTTCATCAACCCTTAACAGGTATGATGCAATGTTTTCATCCTCCTTCATTCTCAGACTTTCAAACTACCTAAAATGAGTCTGTAACTTTTCCAACTTAACTTTGGTGTATCCTTCATATATGGTCTATAAATTTTCCCAAAACCCTTTGGATATGTCAAAATATATGAGCTTTACAAATTCTGCCTCTAAAATACCACACAGAATGGCATTCATTCCCTTAAAGTTTTTCTCATTTACCTTTTTGCCTGTTACATCAATCGGTGGTGTTAATGGTGGAGTGAAACTATCAAAAATATTTTTTCATATGTCATAACCCAAAGACATTAGATATTTATTCATTCTAATGCTCTAAAATGCATAGTTAGTCCCATTAAAGAAATGAACCTTATTCATTGAGAAACCTCCTTGTGCTTGTTGACTAGACATGTTTGTGCTTCAAGAATCTCCTTCAAGTTGTTATACTTGCCTCAAAGGACCAGGATCTGATACCAATTTTCAGAATCATAATGAATAAGAGGGGGGAGTGAATTAGTCTACAAAACATCCATTCAATTCCACTTAACATTCATGAGCCATTCATACAAACATATAAATCAATCAAGACACAAGCAACCATACATATGAACATGAAATACAAGAACACATCATATATGTGGAAAACCCTCAAGGGTAAAAAAACCCACTAATATCTAAAAATGGACTACAACCCTATCATAAAAAAACTAAATTTAGTGAATCGCCATCTTGACATGGAGCACCAACCCCAATTAACCAAGCACCACTTGACTAGGCTTTAACAAGCACCCACTTACAAGGAGACACCAACGCCCTAGATGACTCAACCACCTTCATAACACTATGTTATTCAAATAAAATATGATTATTACCTTTTTTAGCTCTTCACAATCTTTAACCTTCTCAAACTACCTTCTAGGCTTCTTCGTACAATTAGGTCTCTTCAAGACTGATTAGGTCATATGACCTTGATCTTAATATGCAGACTATCAAATATTCATTAAAAATATTTTACAATCCTCTAATTTTATAAAATACCTCTGTCTTCTCAATAATGTGCCATTTCATTTGTATACTCTCTACTTACTTAAATAGCCCTAAAATTGCCTTGTATATATACCATTATTTATTCATGTACCACTTAGTCAGCCATACACCCTTAACCTATTAGTTAGACCATATAATATATCTTAAGACATATTTTGGTCATGATTAAAATTAAATTTGAGTCCCTTTTAGTCTTTCATGATTCAATTACGCCTCATTTCTCTTTTAGGTCTCATAGAGAGTAATTCCATTAGGCCTACTTTAAAACACATTAACTTATGACCCCTTAGAACACTCTTCACCTCTATAAACGATACAAAATTATCATAAAATAATCAAATATATCTTATACAACATCATATGAGCATCATGACACTTTTTAGGTCCAACCAGCACTTAAAATACTCCATTAGCACTATTCACATTAGGCCTTTGTACACAAAAAAAAGTCTATCTTGAACAACTAAACATAACACATCATTAATCCACACAACCATGATAATAAAAAACTTATACATAACCTAAAACACCCCAATAATATCACAATATGTATAATACACTTCAAATCATGGCATAGAGCCTCAAAATCATCACTGCAACTTGCTTACTTAGAATTACCAATTTACCTTAAAGACCAGTCATGGTGACTCAAACCTCCATCAACTGTATGACCAATTTCAAAGACTTCCAATGCATGAAAATGATAATTTGACATCTCTAGACCATCTTCAAATATAAATTTCACATGGTTTAATGATAAATATTGGTATTATAAACCAATTTGTTGGCCTCCTACACAGAGACCTCACTGAGTTAGACAAGTCATTTTGGATTCATCATTTTCACCACTATACCTAACTTCCAAGATCTCTACAAAGCATGAATAAGACATAATAGTATCAAAAAATATCTCCATGCACTTGGTTTCATGATTTTATCATGAAAACACATTTCAATTCATCTTCTCACTGCTGCCTAGATTTTTCACTGTTTGCACCATTTGGCATGTTAGCGACTAACTAAATTGGATGAATAGTTTAGCACACTTTAGGGATAGAAACTATATATAAACCTTTATGGACATGAAATAGAGTCTATACCTTTTTCCTCCATCCATTTTTTTACTACGTCTAATGCATTTTTTGACTTCTACAATATCTTCTTTAGAAACAAGCCTATAACTCAACATTTTCTCTCTTCTTTAACCAATACCACTTGGAGGAACTTGGGAGGGTCCAATACAAGATAAAATATATTAACAAATAATAAAAATATATTATATGTATTTTTGATCAACATATTCAACATCATATCTTTACTAGGGTTCTAAGAGGTTTTAAACTAGTTTTTACTCTTAATGATCATTCATAAAACATAGCCCCTCAATCCAAAAAATAATGCCTATAATTTTAAGCTATGACCCTTCCCCATATACCATGAATTTCTTAGGTTCCCATTCTATGTTTTGATGAGCTAATGAGTATAATAAAATCCTTCTTGGGTTGAGAACCCTTCTTTTTGAGCACTCGAGAGACCTCCAAACAACTTATCATGCCTTGTCCTTCACACTATGAACTCAAACTATATGAACAAGATAAAAAAAACATACCTCACATTTTTAAATGATTACATGATCTCAAACACCTTGAAATCTAATCATGACCCCTCATTAGGCCACACTCTCTCTCTCTTTACTCTCTAGACCTTGACTTGTAAACCACATTAGGCCTTAAAACTGACCTTCATGCCTCTTTCCATGCTCTCAACACCTCATTATCATTATAAACAAACTCTCTCATAATTAAACACTAACATACATCCTTCACATGAATTGACAATAGATCATGATGCCTCATTAGGCCAAGCAAGGTCTAGGAATGGTCTAAATGCAGCCCTGGTCTAAAGGTCCTACCCCCGTAGGATTACCTTGAGACTTTCATGAGTGCTCTAATGTATCACATACATGCTCAAAAAACCTCATACAACCACTCATGCTTGTGTGCACTTCATCTCACCAAACCACCATGCTCATACCTTCTCTCAAGGTCTCTTCATGCCATCACTAGGCTTAGAATACTTAAGCACTTGATGCCTTGACCTATTCCTTCCATGGCATGACCTCAAATAAACATCAACCAAGCAGATATAATACATTAAACCTCACTCATATCACTGCACCATTCTATTTTTTATGACAACATTCTTCCACAACTTCATACAAAACTAAAACCACATGACCAAGCATTTTATGACTTGACATATCTCTTCTATGTACCTAAACACCTTTGACACCTTGACCTGTGCCTTCATGCAACCATAAGAATTTAGTTTCCTTAAAATTATATCTTATCTTCAAATGCATCTCGTCACATGGCTTCCTTGTCATATCAAGCTCATAAACTCATACCTCAAAGACGACTCACCATGCATCTTCACCAGATGCACCTTGACATCAATGATATCAACCTTGACATCAATGACATCAACCTTGACATCTATGACAATACTTTTCAAAAAAACTATGCTAGATATTGAAATGGTAATAAAAAAAGATACTTATTTGGTTTTGATGTTAATACAGACCTAGATATAGAATAATAAGAAAGAGACTAGATCTAGATTTTGTATTAGTCACCTAATTCTATAAATTTGACATCTATAGCCACAAACACTTATGTCAAGATAAGATGGTTATGTTAATGTTACTATTTGAATCAGATGCAGGTGTCCAATATGAAATACCTATTGAAACTAAATGTGACCACCAGTATATTTATGGGTTCTATGTCACCTTCATCTTTGTGCATTTAGATTTAGGCCATGTACTATCACTCCTTGTTAAATGAGAATATCCTAGTTCTTCATATTCATAGTGGTTGTGAGAAAAATGAGTTACTGGACACACAGTGCCGAGCTTCTCTAAAGAACCTTTTGTCAATGAATGTTGCCTACATAGCCAATGATCCTAAGAATGCATCAAACTTATGTAGTTATCCCCTATGCATTGGCTTGTGTGTGAATCATGCAATGTGTGATAATCAAGTACATAAAGTGACCTAGCTTATGACTTAGAAAATGCGGCTCATAGAATGTTACTTTAGTACTTTAGACCTGTATATATACTGTCCTTGTGATTGATATAGAAATAGGAGAAAATGAAGAAGTTTTGCTCACTTGAGTGCTTGATTGAGTGATTTTTGGTTTGTGTTAGGTGAGGAATGAATGAGAATTGATATTGCATTTATACCAATCCCTTTGGAGAATATATCAAATTAAATTACTTAGGTTAACCATAAGAATACATTTCATTTAAAAATTTAATGACTGTAGGGAACTGGACACTTACATCAAAATACGACACTTGCATCAATGTAGGCATTTGGTTGAGATGTAAATGTCCAGATAATTGGAAAATAGGTGCAAGTCTAGAAGTTGTAAAAATAGAAGATAAACAAGTTTATAAAATTATGGGTAAGATATAAGGTAATTAGGCATAAAGAGATAGTGTATGTGATATTTTGGCAACATAAAAGATCTAGAAGCTAAAGGTACATCCATGATATTTATTTACAAAGTTTACAAGATTAAGGTGCTATATAATAAAGAAATAGTGTCTACAAATATTTATAAGGCTTGATCTTTGGTCTTAAAGTAGTAAACCTACATTTTACGTGAGTAATCATCAATAAAGAGTTGAAAATATCTAAATCCATAGACACTAAGAGTGAAATCTACACATAAATCTATGTGCATTAGATCCAATGGACCAATTGTTTAATATGTACTTGTGCCAAATTGATCTCTATGTTGTTTTCCATCTAAGCAATTAGAGCACAGATCAATGGTATTCTTAAGTGAGGGAATGCCTCTCACCATGTTGTGTCTATTTAATACAATTAGGTACCCAAAGCTCAAATGTATATATCTTTTATACCAAATATTAGCTAAATTTGTATCTTTGACAATTAAATCTTGATTGTCTATTTGGATAACATCACACTAAAACATTTTAGTTAAAGTGGAATATTTTACAATAATTTTTGAGATTCGAGACTTGTCTCAAATGAGACATAATTTTTTGTCATTTTTTTTTATCAAATTCAACCATAAGGTTGTGATCGAGTAAATGATCTGTAGACAATATGCTTTTGGTTAGGCCTAGAACATAAAGGATGTTAGTAATTATACATCCATGATTGTTAAGTGGTAAGGAAATGTCACTTGTACCTTGGACATTATATGATGTGTCATAATTAAAATATATATTACCATGATATGATAAATGGTTCAAAATAATGAACTGATAGTTTTGTCTTGTCATGTGCCTTGTGGCATAAGCATCCATGTACCAAATTGAATTTAGAAGATGAATCTCCTGAATTGTCTATGTAGCATAGACAAAATCCTCATTTGAGGAATCATTATCTTCGACAATGTTCCATATTATTGTTGTGATGAAGGCTTATGTTTCCAAGTACATGTGGATTGTGTTTGTTTTTGCTTATGCCCTTGTGAATATCATTATTGTGTGGGATTCTTGTTTCTAGATGAGCCTTATGTAAATGTATTATACCAACAATCATTCAGTTCATGACATGGATTTCTACAGATTAGACAAACTTTTTATGAATGAGGTTTGTTCCCTTAGTGTCATCAATTTTTATTATTAGGGGATTATTTTGAAGGCTTCATGGGCTGTTTCCCCTTCTATCATGATGTAATTGCATGTTATTCTTCATTGACTTCTATTGTGTGCATGGATTCTTCTTGTTGTAACATATTAACTAACTTTTGAAAAGTTATATTTGTCTTTGAAAAATTCATAGTAGTCAAAAATATCTTGTAGGCAGGGGGAACATGGTAGTTATCTCAAGATGATAGGTATCATGGAGCTATATGACACTTTTTCACACAAAAATTGGAGCAAGGCTCACAGCGGTGTAACAATATAAATAAAACTTTCAAAATTTTCACCTATATTCAACTTAAGACAATGAAGCTAGATTTGTGGATGAATAATGGTATTCTAGTTCTTGCAATCATAGATAATGTTGAGTTTGTCCCAAGCATATTTTGTTTAAGAAGCATTTTTGATGTGAGGTTTTAGCTCAACTGATACCTTAAACATAATGATCAAACTTGCTTTATGGTTTGTTTTATCAAATGTACATTATCAGTCAATGTCTTTGTCATGTTAGGTGTATTATCCATCAGTAACTAGCCAAATATCTTCAAATTACATGTGATTTTTTGCATTGGTTTTCCATGTAGCATAGTTATCACCATGAAGAATTTGAGAGTTTGATATAACAAATCTTGTACTATTTCCAACCATTTCAACAAAATTATTTATGGGAAATGTATTGGTTCCTTATTATTCCAATAGGTCTCACTTTCTATATACCATAAAATTGATATACTTAATCTTTTTATATACCTGGTGGTACTAAAGAATATTGTCCTTTCTATATACTAAGTGGTATGTGAAAGAAACATTAAAGCACGTAAGAGAAGCATGGCTCATGGTACCTAAAAAAATGTGAAAATGATTCATTCTATTAATGACACCTGCTTAAAGAGAAATTCTTGTATGCAGGCATAACTTCCCAACATACTCAAAATTTTAGTATTTCAAGATTTACATCTAACAATAATAATAAATGGATAATGGAGGAAATGTAAAAATGAAATTGTGATCTTTATTTCTCCTTCGTGATTTAAAAGGATGATGCTATAGATGTCATTGTTACAACTAGGTTATGTATTGGATGCAATAGTTCGATGCAACAACCTTACTCATATATGTGAATCAATGGCACTACATATACTGAATAATACATGTGTGCAATATGAAAAAAAAATAGAGTTTAAAAATTTCTTGATATGCTTTTTTTATGCCACAGATCTACAAAATAAAATTATGTAGAAAATATATCTATATTTTTTATTATATAAAATAACACCTGATTTTCTCACCCAAAATAAAATATATGATTTTATTCATAGGTCACATATGAATTAATTATCAAAAATCAATTTCGCATGGTCAACTTCATATGACAATATCTCCCTTGATAGTAGTCAAAATCCTTAGTGTGACCACTTGTCAAAAATATCTCAAAGTTCTCTTTACAACTCTAGAAGAATTGTTTGAATAAAACACTCATGTGAGGAGAAAACCTTATCCGAGGTGGTCATAATTTTATTTTAAAACTCTACAATATCTCCAAAAAAATCCCCACTTTGTTAGGAAAAGCAAAAGAATCACTTCATCTATTTTTCAAATCTTGTCTCAAGAAAGAAATGAAATTAACAAAATTCTTGTGCCACTTGAAACTTGTACAATGTGAAGAAGAATAATTCAAGTTCAATGATGCTCCTCTTTCTTTTCTTCTCATTCTTCTTGTAATCTATTTCCTAACCAATTTAGCTTTGAAAATTTCCATAAGAAAGCATGTGATTCTTGTAATTAGAATTAATCTCTTTCTTTTTTTTTAATGCCTTTGATGGTTTTTTATCTTCCAAAGTAATTTTTGGAATGCTTTGGAACTATTCAAAAAAAATAAACAAAACATATGTAGATTTGTAGAAAAAAAGATGAAGAAAAAAGCAATAGTGTGTTTCTCTTTTCAATTTCAAGAAATTTGAGTGCATGATTCTCCTCAAGAAAGTTAACACTTGACCTTGATCTTGCTCTGATAGAAAATATATAATTTCTTATTCTTAACATAATAACAAAATTACATAGAGATGATGGTGTATATGGATAACACAAGAGTTGTCTCTCATATTCTTATTGGCCACACTACTAGTAGCATTTACAAAAGGTGGTGAGACATGTGACTATCTTACAAGTGCACATTTAATATTTTCACCATCACTTATTACATTTAATATTTTCACCAACACTTATTTAGACTATTATTTAACTAATTATTCTAAATAATTAGAATAATTGAAACATGTAAACCTAGGGTTATGAGAAGAATATTGAATTTTTGCAAATTTTTAGACTGTTAGGGGATGGAATCATTTAGAAGTAGGGCTAGAAACCAAGATGAAGAAGACAAAAAAAAATATGGAGCAAACTGATAATTTATAGAAATTGACTAAAATTTTACTATTACTCTCTTAGTTAAACTAGGTTGTACTACTATTCTCTTGGTCATTGTGTCCTTTTTAAAAATAATTTTGATGACTTTGATCCTCTACTCCTCGACTTTGAAATTTTCATTTGTTTTTCTATAACTTTTTATGGATCATTAAGAAACTCATCTCCTTTCTTTAAAGCCTAATTCACCTCTAACACCTTGTAAAACCACCAAAAATAGGGAGGAATGGATTTGAGAACTTGTCTCACTTTGATTCCCTTTGGGTGATATGTCTTAAAAACAACACATAAGTATAAATGTTATTCAATAGGTAGTCTAGGGTAATATGAATGCCCCAACCCTTATCATTATCAACATATGCACTAACTAGTAAATATTATATGCTTGTAATCACATACTAGTGGTATTTGAGTGCTAAGAGTGCTACTTGAATCTACCTATTCCTAGTTTATCTCTAAACCTATCTTAGATTATATTATCACACTTTTCTAGCCTTCGTGCGGGCCACAGGCATCCCTAGTCAGCTTAAATGCAATCCTAGACCCTCATTTAATGATCTTAGCCCTTTGTGCCCAATGTTTTTTAAGGTGGATATTAACACCACATTAAGGACACTAAAGCCACATGGTGCTAAGGTCCCCAAAATCATACCTATGTCATTTACCCTATCTTTCTTGAATGAATATATTTTCAAAGGTAAAACCCTCCTAAGGCTAGCCTAAGCAAATTTTATTATCTACATAAGTAATATAACACTATAAATACATGATTTTTAACCCTCTATTAAATATATTTAAGTTAGTAGTAAAATACCTATTCAAAAACAAAATCAAGGTTATTAATCCCTATTCTACCCTACTTCTGCATATTACCATCTACAACTGCCCTAAGTCTAGATTTTCTATATTTTCAATCTCAAACACAATCAAGGCACTCAAGGCCACTATCATACTAACATCACTTGCACTTGAACCAAAATTTAGGTAGGGATAACAACATTAGGCTTGATTCCTCCTTGGAGTTTTGGTATGTAGGCAACTCTCTTCATAACAAGGTGTTGAGAATGTCCAACCTATCCTAATAATGAACGCACTTTTTAGCTCATACCTTATATGTAAAGAAGATTAGGGTTTTCATTGTAAATAATCTATTACAAGTACAATACATAATTCTAGACTTTGTGCATGTGGGAATAAAACCCAAAAACAAAAACACAGGTGCACCCAAAAGTTCAAGACAGTCCTACACAGAGAACATTAACACCATTATCAGGACACTAGATCAACATGACATCTCTATCCAAATGTGGTGTTACTGTCTGGAAGGGGTTTTGATATAGGGATCCAATCGATGACACTTAGACCTATTCCAATCTCAATTCCTAGCACTTAGATCATCAATATCAGGTATTTTCTAGATAAGTATTTATTTACATATTTTTATTTTTATTTTTAAAAATTCAAAGCTAGTTAAAATATGTAACAAATCAATGGTTATTTTATGCATATTATTTTCTTGATTTAGACTACTCAACCCTTTAATCAAACTTAGGATTTATATTAAGTAATACCCTAACATTTTGAAACATTTGGTGAACCTAACTTACTTCAAATAGTGTTCAAACCTTAACCCTAGATGCTCCCAAGGTTTGTATCCTTCTTTTTCCTATTTTCATTTGCTATTTTATATTTTTAATATTTCATATATTCTATTTTAGTATCTCTATTCCAATTTGTTTATTATATGCCATCTAAAAAAGCTATCTCTCTTCCCTTAAGAAGTGCTAGTCTAGGTGGTAATCCTATAGAGCATATTCAGATTGCTGCTATTCGAGCCTATAAGATGGATAAGGGGCCTATTTTAGCTCTAGTTATTGAACCTTTACACCATGATTATATGGATTTTAATGATAATGCATATTAAGATGAACAATATAATCAAGAAAAAGATGATACACAAATTAAAAATTGGGACACTCTCCTTCCACTTAACAATGATAACATGATTGTCAATAAATATGAGGTATTATAGAGGTTCAAAGATAGAATTCAATAACATCCCATTGTTCAAATATTACATGCCATATTAGAAATTAAGAACAAAATAAATAATGGTCAATCTTTAACTCCCCCATCTAATAACATTGTTACACTTGTAGTGGGGCCAACTCAACTAAAACAACCTACAATAGTAATTCAACAACCTTCAATGATAGCTACACCTCTCATGGCTACTTCCTCTACTCCAAATGTGCAATACTTTATGCACGAAGTTCATACTCTACTGGCTAAGGTGTTACATCTTAATAAGCGAGTCATTAGGCCATCACGTGCCTTAGATTCTAATATTATCTTACATACACCTTTGGCAAATCACATAGTGACAACTCCCCTGCCATCTGGATTTGTGGCACCTAAGCTTACATTATATGATGGTAAGGGTGACCTAGAGCATCATCTCAAATATTTTCATGCAACATGTTTGGACTAGGTGTCTAAGAACTAGCTTCTCACAAAGTTGTTTCCATGCAGTTTAAGGGAATATTCCCTATAGTGGTTTTAAGACTTATTAAATCAAACTATCATAACATTCAATCTTTTGGTAGACATGATTTTATCACACTTCTCCATCAATATCAATGACAATATCTCATATGCACAAGTTGTAAAGTTGAAGCAATAGTCAAATGAACCTATCTTAGAATACATCTTACGATACAAGACTATATTAATTGACACAGTTTTAACTAGAAATTTAGACATACTCAACACATGGATTGTGGAAATACCACTAATTTAATTAAGACTATATTAGCTGAATTTACTATCCCCATGGAAGAAAAGAGCTTTAGGACATATTCAAATAGAGTATTTTGCCAACATTACCTGAAGCTATCTTATTTAAGAAGTCTATTGCATTCATAGATTTGTGCCACACAGTAAAAGAAAGATAGGTCAAGATTTTATCAATGGGAAACTAAAATAAATATTTATACAAGGTAAGGGCCATCAAGAAAAAGAGTGATCAAAAGGCCACAGTTAACACAACTTCAGAGCCATCTCCTAGATTGGTTTTATTTGCTCCTCAGCATTGAACGTTCACTAAACTTTCAAAGTCACCAACATGGGTTTTAAAAAAACTCTTAGAATGTAATGTCATATATTTCCCTCCTATTAAATAGGTTGATGTGACATGACCTCTTCCAAATAATTTCAATTTCAATGCATTTTATGAGTATCACAAGGCACCAGGCCATACAACAAATAAATGCATAAGCATAAAACATAAGATACAATATTTTATTGAGCTAATATTATTGATGTAGGCACACCCACAAAGGCACAAAAATTAAAACAAATAGAAGTTAAGGCATTACACATATTCTTAGATCTATTTCCAAAGCACATAATGAATGAAGTGGGAAGCACATCAGGGATTCACTACACATATTAGGCACATCCACCACCAACTTCATATCACAGTATTACAGAGGATGCATGCCCATTACACAACATTATTGGCATGTACCATACTATAGTTATATATATACCACTCATCACCTTCTCAGATCAAGAGATATTTGATGATGATACATGTTCACATGCACTCTTTGTATAAATGTACATATATCATCATCCTATTTAGAGTGTTATGGTTGATAACAGGTTAAACATTAGTATGTACACTATGACACTTATACAACATTTTAGATACTTAGAGCAGGATAAATTTTCCACAAATACAATTATTAGTGGTTTTAGTGGTCATGTTTAGAATGCCATCGAGGATATTATGCTTCCATTATAGATTGGACCAACACATATAGCCACTCGATTTTTAGTAGTACCTAGTGCAGGCATGTTTGATATGTTATTGGGTAGGCCATAGTTATAATAGATATGAGACATCCCATCCATGATCAATAGATGCCTGAAATACATACATGCAAATTAGATGGTCAAATTTGAGGGTCTTTCATATGAGTATCCTCTTCGTATTCCATAGGCAGTTATTTCATAGTTGTTAGTTAAAGTTCCATCATAGTTACTAGATATAGCATAGTTATTAGTTACAACCTAGAGTATAGTTCATATGGATACATCACAAAGTTTAGTATATTCACAAGTGTAGGTGAGGTTTAATCCTATAGTATCGAAACGTATGCATACTCTCCCATAAAGACCATTATTAGAGAGACCCCAAGATCAAAGATTTGTCACAAATTCTAAAAGGTCTTCTTCCACTCATTTTTTTATGGATATCAATATTGCTAGGTTCTCACGGTTTTAATCATAGGGCACCTACGTCACCTATAAATTATTATACTAGATGGTTTCCTAGGACCCCTACAGTTCATAGGATACCACAATCAGTGCCACATATTCTTAAAATAACTACACATCTATATATAGATACAAATATAGATTACTCAATATATCAAATTATGGGATCACAGTTACATTTTCACATAGCATGCACAATCATAATTCCCCTATTTGACACAGGGCACAATGATAGTGAGTCTCCCATGAGACTCATTGGTTAGTATGGTTTCTACCTTCTTGGACATACTTTCCCTCTCTTTTGCTCCTTATACATAGTTTATTTATATTGCTTGTACATAGCTTATTTTTAGAAAATACAAAAACAATATAACATGTTAAAAACATTCAAATACTACTCAGAAAACATAAAATTTACAAATTGTATGCATTATTATGTTTATATTTTCCAAACACTACATATGTTATCTATCTTAGGATATTCATTTTTATCATACATACATGCTTTACTTGTTCTTGTCGAGTGCTTACAGATTGCATACAAGACTTAGGTTCACTAAACTGATATAGACTTGCTATTATCTACCCATTGGTGGCATATACATCAATGCACAGTTATTCATTTGACACATTCACCCACTTGGGGGCATCTTATGCATAGTTTATATTACTATGTTTTATCCTTACATTCTCTACATTCCAATTTTAACATTGTTATATCTTGATATTGATCATCGCTACTCATACTCAGATTATTTATTGGATACCACTTCTTTAGACTCAATATATGTACATCTTAGCTCTGACATAGATTTTTACTACATACTCATGCATGTTTTCATTTTAGCTTTCCTAGTTTAGACTTGATTGTATTTCTATGCTTATTCTATTCGAGGGCATTTGAATATGCTATTGTTCTTTGGCTCTATGCCACTTCTATTCATGGTATGTATGCCTTATACATATGCTCATGTCCCTTGTATGTACTTTATTGATTTTCCATGTATATATTTGAACATGTCCTTCTATGTGGCTCTAATCCAACTTGCTTGTTGCTTACATATGTGGACATTTGAACATGTCCTTCTACGTCTTATTTTTGTTAGATTTAGTGACATGTGCCCATGTCCATATATTATGGCCCCTTAGACTATTTTGTGTACCTCATGTATTCTGTATGTATGCTTTCTTAAATGTGTCAGGGCCATGATAATTTCTTTGCTTGTTACACACCATTTTTTGATGCCATAAGGAACCTCAAGCATCTATCCTTCCTACTTGGGTGATGTGATAAATACCATGACCCATCCCCTAGGTAGAAACTTAGTTCTACTCATATTTATTGTTATATACATTGATTAAATCTATCTTGACAACCTTGTGAATGATAGACATGACATACATCTTACATTACATATGCTAGGATTATCTTACATTTTGATGTTATGTTTCCATATTATATTGGGTTATCACACAATTATCATATATGCTCTGACTAACACATATTTTGAAAAGTTTTTTATTTTGAAGATAATTCTTACAAAGGTTCAACAACTACCATTAAAAGAGGGAACATTCACAAGAGTTTTTCACAAAGATCAAGCTCCTATATTGTACTAATAAAACATTTTTCAACACACAAGCTCAATTTCAAAAAATTAGACACAATTAATCATAGAGAAAATTAGTGACTCAAAAATTAGTACAATGACACATAATTCAGACCAAAAGGACATTAGCACCCAAATAGGGACACTATCACCACATGGCACTATTGTCTAAGATGTGGTGTTATTGTCTAATAGCCTCAATTTTAGAACAACTCAGATTAGCCATAATAATACACCAAGTATAATATAGATTTGCACATATCCAATTACAAGCTTGATAGTTATCCTTAGATTTTACTCAGATTCACACTAGCTCATCTCAGATTCATATCAATTGCTCAAATTAGGGGTATCATGTGCAGCATGATCAACCCCATATTTAATTCATATATTCGAATAGAGTTAGTATAACTCGATGCAAAATCAATATACTCAGATACCACATTGGGGGCATGTGCATGACACATTATTTTCATATGCTCAGTTACACACTAGCTGATCAGATGGAATGTAAATTTTCATGTCATTCTCTACATTATATACACTTAACATAATATTCAAAGTTATCACCAGTTTCATTTCATATTCCACTTGCAGTGGTTGGCATTCTCAAGTGGCTCAAAGCCGCTTAGTGTACCTGAATGGTTGTGGAGATGACATACACAGTTAGATATACTCAATTAGACATTTATATTACTTTTTATAGTTCAATTTCAAATGCATCTACTACACATGGGTGTAAAATGGTGGACTCATAGCCTACTTGATTTATTGAGCCACCCACATGAGAGGGTTAGACACACTATTAGTGCAATCCAAGTTATTCACAGGTCATGATCCACTAAGCAAGGTTGGGCAATGATGGAGTCAAAATTGGATTGAGTTCTTGAGCCACCCACACATGAGAATTGAGCAAACTATCATCTTAGTCCAAGTTAATCAATTATTTGATCACTATATACATGCACACACATAGGTTATCACCAAGTTCATGCAATGGTTATGTACCCAACAAGGTGTATTCATTCATTTCCTCTTTTCCATCTCTTTACTCATTTTTACTTAGCTACTTCTTTACTCATCATAGCTTTTTGCTTTTGATATCTCTTAAGTAAGGACTGATTTATGTGCATTTCATTTTCAAGTCATGCTTTGGATCATGCTTCATATATGCAGACCTGAATTCACATACTCAAATTTAGATTCATAGGCTTCAATTCCTAGGTAAGTCTAGGTATGCTTTTTTTTTTAATACTAGTCATTTCAATTTTTTGCATTTCTAGTATAAAACAAAAATAAATCTAATTGCTTAGCATTAAGGTATTATAATTTTAACTATTCTACAAATCTCATGCTTTCAAATGTGTTAAGGTATATTTTTAAGTTTTCTGCCACATAAGTGTCTATAACTTAGTAATTTACTAGCTAGGTTATTAGCTTGTCCTCTAAGCCGTTGTCTTGGGCCCTGTAGTGCAAATCACATTGGTTGCCAAAGGAAGCAATTGCTCTCATGTGATGTGTTCAAGGTCATCCTATAAGTAGATTATATGAGAGTGGTAGATAAAGGACCATGACTTTAGTTCATATGGTTTTAGGTCCAATTTTGACAGACAACCAAATGCATCCTAGTGGTTTGGGGTAAATATAATCACCTAAAAGTGGTATTTGTGTGTTAAGAGTGTCACTTGAGACTACCTATTACTAGCTTAGCAATAGAACTATTTTAGAGCCTATTATCACATTTTTAAAGCCTTCATATGGGTCACAGGTATCCCTACTTAGTTCAAATAGAGTCCTAAACCCTCATTTCTCAATCCTAGCCCTTTGTGCCCAGTGTTCTGCTAGATGGACATTAGTGCCACGTAAGGACACTAGAGCCACATGGTACTAATGTCCCCAAAATGGTACCTATGTCCATTACCCTATCTTTCCCAACTGAATAAATTTTCAAAGGTAAAACCCTCCCAAGGTCAACCTAAGCATCTTTTATTATCCCCAAAAGCAATAAAACACTACAAATACATGACTTTTAGCCTTTTATCCACTAGATGGAAATTAGATGCAAAATACCTATTCAAACATGAAATAAGTTGATCAAAATAAAGATTATTAATATTTATTATGTCCTACTTCAACATGTTACCATATACAATTGCCCTAAGCTCAGATTTTCCAAATTATCAATCTCAAGCACACTCAAGGCCACTATCATACTAGCATCACTTTCACTTGAACATCACTTAGGTGGGGAGAACTACATCAATATTGATCCCTCCTCAAAGTATTAATGTGTAGGCAACTCTCTTCACAGTGAGGTATTGAGGATGTCCAGCCTATCCTACTAAAGAGAACACTTTTTAGCTCAATTCTTACTGACAAGGAGGATTAAGGTTTGCATGATAAATCAGCTATTACAAACATAGTGCAGAGTTCTAAACTTTGTGTACATAGGAACAAAACCTCAAAACACAGACAAAGGTGCACCTAGAAGTTCAGGACAATATTGCATATAGGACATTAGCACCATTATCAAGACACCAAAGCCACATGAAACCTTTGTCCAAATATGGCACTACTATGTAAGATGGGTTATGATATAGGGATCCATTTGACAACACTCAGACCTATTCTTAGATTAGTTTCTAGAACTCAGATCATCCATATTAGGTGTTTTTCACATAGATATTTATTTACACATATTTATTACTATTTTAAAAAAGTCAAAGCTAATCAAAATTCGTAACAAATAGGTGATTATTTTATGCATATTATTTCCCGGATTTAGACTACTCAGTCCTTTAATCAAACTTAGGATTTACATTAAGTAAAACCCTAAAAGGTTAAAATAATGTTCTTTCATTAATGTGTGATCTAAACTTTTGATAAAGGGCATTGATTTAATAAATACAATCCTTTACTTTTGTAACCATAATATATAAAACTTTAATCTAGTTTCTTTTTGTATTTTTAAATGTACTAATATACTTGTATACTATAATCACATAAAAGTGGTTTTTGGGTGATAAGAGTGTTTCTTGAGATATCCTTTTCCTAGATTAGCCTTAGACCTATACTAGAGTCTTTATCACACTTTTTTAGCCATTATATAAACTCCAAACATCTTCAGTCAGCTCAAACATAATCCCAAATTAGCTTTCCCAAATCCCAACGTAGTGTGCCTAGCATTCTGCTAACTGAACACTCACACCACATTAAAGACACTAAAGCCACATGATGTTAGTGTATCTTACCCTAACTCTTAGAAATGGATATATTTTTAAATGTGTGTCCCTCCTAAGGTCATCCTAAGTAAATTTTACTATCTACACAAGCTACATATCTCTATAAATATAAGACTATTTGACTTTTATTTACTAGATGGAAAATAGATGCAAAGGCTTATCCAAATAAGAAATAAGTTGATAAAAATTAAGGTATTTTATCCCTATTCTACCCCACTTCTACATACTACCATCTACAACTGCCCTAAGCCTAGCTTTCAAATATTTTCAATCTTAGGCACACTCAAGGCATTCAATACCACTCTCATTCTAGCATTCACTTATACTTGTACCAAGCATTAGGTGGGACAACTACATCAGGTTTGATCCCTCTTCACAGTATTGGTATGTAGGCAACTCTCTTCATAGTGGGGTGTTGAGTTTGTCCAACTTATCCTAATAATAAACACACATTTTCAGCTCATTCCATACTTATAAGAAGGATTAGAGTTTGCACACCAAATCAAAATTTCCAAGCACAATATAGATCTCTAGATTTTATGTGTGTATGAACAGAACCCAAAAACACATGTGCAGGTGCTCCTCAAAAATAGGAACAATCCTATAAAGAGGACACTAGCATCATTTTGAGGACACTAGATCAGTATGGCACTACTTTCTAGGTGGGGTGCTACTGTCTAGTGATGAACCAAATCCTATGACCCTGTTGAGGACACTCAGACCTATCCAAAACTCAATTTTAGAACTCAAATCTTCCATGACATCTACTTTCTAGATAAGTCTTTACTTATGCATATTTATTACTATTTTTAGAAAGTTAAAAGAAGTAAAAAATCCATAACAAATAAATGGTTAATTATTGCATATTTTTAAATTTATTTAGACATCTCAACCCTTTAATCTAGCTTAGGATTTACACTAGTAAAACCCTAAAAGGTTAAATCATTTAGTGAACCTGACTTACTTCAAATATTGCTTCAAACCTTAATTTGTATTAATCCAAATTTTTGTGCAATAAATCAGGGCTGCATACTTACGATTTTCTAATTTTTTAGATAACCTAGCTAATTAAATCAATTACATATTAGGGTTTTAATTTATTTACATATAATTTAAATTGTTGCAAAGAAACCCTAGATTCAAAAAAATCCTAACCCTCGACACACTTATGGTTTGTAAATTTTTTCTATTTATACTCAGATTTCATATTCATATATATTTTGATTTATATTTCATATAATCATGATCGTAATGACAAAATAAATTAATCAATTTTTGTTGAAAAGTTTAATACTTTTATTTGCATGCATGTTCCCTTTAATTTGAAATGAACTCAGAAAAGACATGAACACATGTATAGATTGTGTTTTATATCAATTGAAATATATTTTAGATCTCATAGCATGTTATCTTCCTCCTATGAGAATTCTATTAACAACCAAACCCATACACACATAGAGGATTTCACACATAAGCTAACAATTATGTTTCAAGTTTCAATGTCATATCTTATGCATAGGAAAAGATCTCCTTCTCCTTCTCATCTTCATGAGGGTGATAGCTACTTTCCCTCTAACCAGCTCCATTCTATCATTCATCCTTGACATGAAGTAGTCTATACCAATGTCACTATCTCCCATACTCAACCTAATCACACCTCTTCCCTACAGGGTGTGTGACTACATGTTCAATCAAAAATAGATAGGGCTTGCACTTGTAAGACCCTATATGATCAAATTATCAGTATAAACAAGATAATTACAAGTTTACAAAAATAAAATCAACTATTACATGAAAATATTACAACATTAAAAAAGCAATTTATGAGATGAAGGCCTCCAAGGCAAAATAGTGTAAATCATGTCTATGCATTTTCACCTAGTCAATTTGTGGCAAACAATGATACATATCCAAATCATAAATCACAACAAAATAAATCTAAAACTAGTGATTCAAAATTCATTCAAAGATCAAATAAGAGTTTGAGTGAGATAGTAAGGGAAATGATTAAAGTTAAGTTGATCAATCTACCTCCTCTACACCCAATGAGGAGATCCATATATTCTTGTCCATATCATAAAATGCATGGGCACCACATTGATTCATGTTTAGAATTGAAAATAAAAAGAAAATAGATAATGGATATAGATGACTCACATAGTGACACATCATCCACACAACATATAATGGTACATCTACCAACTAAAAAAGGGTCAAATTCTGTACCAGTATAAAAATGGTACTAAAGCATAACTCAGAACAACAAAAGGTTACAAAAGCACAATCACAATAAGAAATGGTACAACAAGCATAGATAAATCAAGCAAAGCTACCTCTATAAAAGGAGGTTGAATAGTCAATATGGTATAAATTTGGTCATAAATATCTACAATAATTTGATTATCATGGTCAAGGTTTGGGCAAATAGGCCCAAGGCATCACGTCTCCTATTCTAGTAGTTGATAATATTGGTCAATAGGGTTTGGTATTATTTTAGCATCCTAAGAAAAATCATTCACAAACATAATTTATCAATCCCAAACATCTAGATACATAGGACATCTTATAAAAAGAGCAAGATCTTAAGTTACAACTTCAAAATCATGCTACACAAACAAGCATTCGTAAAACATGTTTTCTAGCAAAAAAGCCTCCACAACACAATATATCTATGTTAAGCATAGTTTTAAAGGGAAAAATCACAATCAATATACCAAAGAACCACTCAGAAAGGTCAACTCCATAGTATAAGGCAATTCCCTATATCATTCTAAGTTATTATGATTTTGATCATGAACAATACTTATATTTTTACTACAATAACATGCAACTACAACATAGCAATCACATTGTACAAGAGATTATCGTTCCTATTTTCAACATGGATCACAATAATATTGAGTCTCCCATGAGACTCATTGGTTAATATGGTTCCTACTCTTGTACATACTTCCTACTTTTTATCGCTTCTTGTACATAGTTTATTTTCATTTGCTTATACATAGCTTATATCCAGAAACACAAAAATAAAATAACATGTCAAAATATAAAAACATTCAAATATTAATCAAAAAAAAATTACAAATTAAAAGCATTGTTATATTTATATTTATACTACATTCTAGATATTACATATGTTATCTATCTTATTATAGTCAGTTTTATCATACATAGATGCTTCACTTATTCTTGTTGAGTGCTTGTAGATTACATACAAGACCCCCATCCACTACACTGATCTATACTTGCTATCATCTACCCACTGGGGACATATACAGTGATCTAGGTTTATTCATTTGATACATCTGCCCACTCGAGGGAATCTAATACACAATTGCTACTACTAGGTTTTATCCTTACAGACTATGCATTCCATCTTATGCATTGATATATCTTGATATTGATCATTGCTACACATTGATTAGATTTTTTATCGACTATCACTATTGTATGCATTTGAATTTGTTCGCCTACATTATTGTCACTAATATTCCTATTAGTCAACACTAATTTTGCTTAATCTAATTTATTCTACTAATATATCTTCCCTTCTTAGTCATTTATCTAATATTTGCATTCATTCCTCTTCACTTACTAACCTTATTCATCCCCATCAATCATCTAATTTATCCTAAGTCCCCATTATCCCATCCTAATCCTACTTATCTATTATTTGAGAATTTTAAACTCCCATGACCCACCTACTAGCCTAATCTTAGGCTCTCCTACACCCCTAGTCCCTAATCACCTCATCTAATCCCTATCTAATCTCACATCTAATCATCATTAACCCTTAAGAAGGATTCTAGAATTCTCCAATTCTATAATCGTCTCTATTCTCACCCTTCCTCTCTAAAAGCCTCCAAATCTAGAGGCTTATAAGGAATTTTAAATTCTTTGGATAATCCTCCACCCTAGATCTCCATAAACCAACTTTGAATTTCAACCATTGATCCTTCTCTCCTTCTATTTAAACAACTCCATCCCTCCATGGAAACTAACTACAAACTATCTAGCAAATCCATGTCCAACTCATGAAGTAATCAAGAATCTCCATGCCAATCCTTGAATCCATCATCACCAATCCATGATCAAGTAATCATAATGTCCAAAGTCTAATTATAAGATAATCAATCCAATTCTATTATTTTTATATTTCATTTAATCATGGTTTGGAGCATTTATTTCTAAGATTATAATGTTGATTTGAATTGTGAATTCATCTATTGTATTTGATTCTAATGGCTCTAGACTTTACTTAATTAGTTTGAAATTTGAAGCATAAAACATGTTAACCACAGGAATAATCAAAATACATACATCACATTAAGGGAATCAAGGGAGCCATCTACTCAACTCACCTCTGCCATTCAACTTACATATGCCCAGCTTGGTTGATCTCTCTGTGGCATGATTCTATCGATGCTTGTGAATCAAACCATGAACCACTCGAGGTTTAATGCAAGATATTTTTGTGGGGAATAAGAATTTTTATAGCTATCTTTTGTTGCTGTCTAATAAGCATGTGCTTTTAATTTTGGCTATTATGGGGATTGAGCTGGGAAGTAATTCGCTTAGCCTAGTTGTGAGCTTTACGGTTGTTTATATTTGGCTCAGGGTTACAAAATAAGGCATGGCTAAAAAAAAGGGAAAATACATAGTTGATTCTAGAATATTTATCAAACCCTAATGGTAATGATAGATCGAGCTCTTGTTCAACCAAGGTTTGAGTCCCTTGCCCACTAGCATAAAATGCTCATCTATGAAAGTCTTGGTTTCTATCATATGAGGACATATGAAGTTATAATGTACAAGTGTATCTAAGGTTTGAATCTCCATATGTCTCAGGACATGGAAATAGAGTGTCAATCAAGTGGGTTTCTAGCTTTTAGAGTCTCCAATTTACTTTGCTTGGGTTTACTTTTAAAGTAAAGTAACTTCATAAACCCGACTTGGTCTTGGATAAGAATTTTTTAGGTTTCTCGGGTTACTTAATTGGCTTTTTGGTGATTTGTTTTGTAAAGTAAAGTAAAGTAATATCATAATCCTGATTTGGTCTCAGAAGAGAAGACTCCAGGTTCTTTGTGTTACTCAGTCGGTTGTTAGTTTTTTGTGAATTTAATCTCCTTTGAGACTATGAGTTTGTTTAGAAAGGTGGAAAACTCTTTGCTTTAGTTAAGCTGCATCAAAAGTCTAGATTTCTACTATAGTGAAACTTGGGATTTTCTTATTGATTTGTTGGATTAGTTATGTGAAGTAAAGCTCTTCAAAACCTTGTTTAGGTCTTAGTTTTTGCAGTTTTGGGTTTTCTTATTTTCTATGCTTGATTTTGTCTGAGCAGTTAAGCTATTTTGAAACTTTGAATTGGTCTTGGCATATGGAGACTTTTAAGATTTTATGAACACTTTACTTGTCTTTAGTGTGGGAAGTCATGTACAATCACAACTCCAGTTTGATCTGGGCTCTACAGTTTTTGGGTTTACATCTTAATTTTTTTTGTTTTGAGTAGTAAAGTAGCCTAGTGAATCTGATTAGGTTTAGTAAGGAGACAAATCATTTTGGTTTTTGCTTTTTCCTATAAAGATGGATAAATGGGATTTGTGAATATGACCCTGGTAAATTTTTACAACTTTCCATGTGGTTTTCTTGGGATGCCTCGTCCAAAGGATTAGAATGTGTTTTTTGAACTTCATTAGTAGGAAAAGAGGATTCTGTTAGTAGAACCTCAAGGATGGAGATTGATCAAGTTGACTATTCATATGATCCTAATGAGGGTGCTCAGATTTCGAATATAAAGTTCAATAGTTTTAATGGTGTTGTAGATCTAAAAGGACAATCTTCTATTGATGGTAAGGGGAGGAATCTATGGGATCCATCTATTTTTACTAACATAAGGAACGTGGATTAGAAGGCTCATCATTACAATCTTCTAGAGATAGGTGTTGGAGCTTTTATCTAGTCTGATTTGTAGAAGATTCAAGGGGACGTCTATCATATTAATAATTTTTGTGAACAATTAGGTGAATCCTCAAAATATGCAGCTTTGAAACAAGTCTAAGGCCCAAAGGGGTGGATGTAGATACTACTAAAACTCAGGGATTTATGAATATATTTCATATGAATTGTGTTGGGAATGAGGTGGATGACCCTCAAGTGTCAAAGGATAAAACTAAGGTGGCTAATATTGGGACATATAGTGGAATGAGGCAGTCTGAAGAGGTAATACTTGTGGATACACTCATTAATAAGAAGACTCTGGGTAAGGAAATTTTTGTTGAACAGGTTACTAAGCCTATTGAAAGTAATACGCAATACAAGGATGAGGGAAGGGCAAATTGCACACATGTAGTGAAGGATTACAACACAATGAAGAATTCAAAAAAGAGATGTGTAAAATCTCATATTTATCTAGTTAAAATAGTGTTAGGAGAGGATATTTAGATGAATGAGGTGGTTTCCATGGCTAATAAAACTCTAGTTGGTAGATTTTATGGTTGAAGAAGGGGAAAGGGAACCCTTCAGGATTGCAGACTAAATAATTGGGAAATCATTCTCAACTACTCCCTGACATTCTTTTTGTTAGCAAGGGGATGGATTGGTTTTCATTTTCAAGCAGCCAATGACGTGGAAAGGATTTTAAAACACTATTATAAATGAGATTCAATGCCATTATATCTCAAATGGTGATCCCCCTTTTTTGATACTAGAATTGAAAGAGTGGATTCGACACCTATCTAGGTCAAATTGTCTGGTCTACCAATTGATTTTTGGTCTTTAGATGTATTCAAAGCTATTGCGAACACACTTGGAAAATTCATGGACATTGATCTAAGTTTTTAAAATATAGTTTTATATTAGTTGCTAAGATTCTCATTGGTATAGATCTTCGTGAATGATTGTTAGGTGAATTTACCCTTCAAAAAGGTAGTCATTTATGGGTTTAGTAGCTTGATTATCAATGGATACCTTTCAGATGTTTTAGATGCCATTAGCAAGGACATCTGGTGGTCAAATGTAACTTGCCCTTAAAAAATTAGTATCACCAACAAAATGGTTTTGCTTTTCAAGATAAACATGAGGCTCAGGAAGTGTCACGGGATACTAATAGGCAGGTGCATGTGAACAGGTATAGACAATAAAAGTGTTGAATGAGTTTATGAACTATGAATCAATTTATAGTATTCCTTTGGGTGAAAATACAAGGGATGATGAACCTGTTACTGGAAATACACATGTTGGATTTTTGAAGGAAGGATTTGTAAACCTTACATTAGGAAAGGCATTATAGTTTATGGTTTTCAATGATTGTTTGAATGCCAATACTAAGGTGGGATATTTTGAGGTGATGATCACAGCTGAGGATAGGTCTATTTCTATCTTGGTCATGAATACTAGTAGAGTGATGGGAAACACTATATATTACTCACCCTCTGATCATATGGATGATTTTTAGAATAATTCTATAGATTTGCCAGTAGTATTCAAAGGGGATAATTCACTTGATAATTCAGATTCTAATAATAAGGAAGAGATGGTAAAAGGTCATTATAACCTAAGGAAAAGAGTAAATAAAGTGGATGTTGGATTGAAACATGTTAGGGGACTTGGTTCAAATCTAAAATGAGGTAGCAATCGAAAGGGGAGATGAATAAAGTCTCACATTTTTTTGTAGAAGAGAAGGCTACCATAGAAGTTGTTGAAGGGAAACAATCTCACATGAAAAGGGTACTTAAAGCACTTTCAACCCCCAAACAAGTTTCAAAATGATTTGCATTTCTCTTAATATTAGAGCAATGGCCCTGAAAAGATTGATCCAAGTTCATAATATTGATATCTTATTGTTACAAGAGATTATGTGTGAAGGGAGAAAGCTTTGTATAGATCTAGAAAAGACTTTAGGTGATTGGGAATTCATCTTCCTAGATGATATTGGTCGATCAGGGGGACTAATCACTAGGTAAATATCTAGGGATTATTTTTGTACCAATTCTTGGGCTTTCAATTCTAGCTTAGGTATTGAACTATTTTGTAGAGAGATCGGTAAAGAGCTAACTATTTTGAGAATCTATGGTCCTTACCTTGAAAGAGTTTTGTATTGAGATATTTTTTTTGTTATGGATATGCTAAGATAGAATAGGGTTATCTTAGGTGGGGATTTAAATCTTACTTTAGGTAGAGCTGAAGTTTTGGGACTACATGCTTGGGATGATCCATTATCTACTTTCTTTATTCAAAGATTTGAAGAGTTTGGGTTAATTGACTTCGCTCTTATTAAAATGTGTCCTACTTGGAGGAACAAGAGGGTTGGTGATGATTGTTGTCCCCAAAAATAGTTTTCTCATTTTTTGGACAATATATGAATTATTTTGGTCCTACATGACCAAAATTGTCTCTTCCTTTCCCAAAAATTTGTTCTGAGCATTCAATTTCGTCATTTTCTCAAATTTTTGGTTAAGGGACTAGCAGGTTCAACAGGTTCAAAGGCTTCGACAAGTGAGTTCAATCAAAATAGTGAGTTTCCAGTACTTGTTCACCTTCAAGTTTGGGTCAGCACTTTGGTTCAATCAAAAAGGGCCTGTCAACAAGCTTCAGGACAAGGATTGAACCATTGAACCTTGAACCATTTTAGTTTAATGGGTTCAAAGGTTCAAACGTCACCAACAAGAGCTAAGAAATTTTGCAGTGGTTCAAAGTTTAACCATTTCAAAGTTTCGTAGCCTCAAGCACTTAACGAGTCTCAAAATCTTGAACCATTGAACCTTGAACCATTTTGGTTCATTGATTCAATAGGTTCAATGTTCAATAGGTTCAACGCGTCGGGTTCAAAGGTTCAAAGACTACCTCAGTTATGAAGAGAAACACATGCAATAGAAAGAGTCAAGCAGATGCTACCAAGTGTCATCGACCGACCCCCTTTATGCTTTGTTTCTATGAATCGGTGGATGCTACCATGCGTCCCTCTAAAGCTTTTTAGAAGCCTTCAAGTGCCAATATCCACAGTCTCTTCCCTTAGCTTCACTATTTCAAGCAAAGACCATGGTGAGCCCTAGAGTGAATGACTAAATTGAAGTGGAAGCTGCCACGTGTCTGTGTCCGTGTGACTATTTAAAGTATTCAGACCACGCCACGTGCCCCATCCCAGTTGAAGCGAAAGCTGCCACATGTCTGCATCTGTGCCCCCAGCCTCTAACAGTTTCAAAGCTTATTCCAATAAGTTTATTCCAAATCTGTAGATGTCACCACATGTCCTCACTCGCATCATAGCAAACCTTCAATAGAGGAAAGACACGTGAATGCCAAATCAACTGCATTTAAGTGTCTGTTGATTCTAGCAGACTCAAAGCATAGACCCGAATGCATTCAAAGAGCCTAAGGCCAGACCCAAGAGGAGGAAGAGACAAAGAGGGAAACTCAACATGATTTTTTCTAGTGGGTGAAATAGTTCACCGACTAGATATTTGGGGCCTGCCAACATTAAAAGCGTAGCCTGTTTGTCCCCTTTAAGATAAAGGTAGAATAGACAGTTGCGCAGCTAGGCAGGTGATGGAATGAGAGATTTAGACTTGGGAGGAGGCACTAGAGATGAATTGGCATGTCATAGTTAAGGCAACCACCCTGCTCTAGCGTGGCCCTTCCTGACAAGACCAAGAATGCATCTAAGGCATTGAATGCATCGAATGGGTCACTCTATGGGACAAAGTGCCAAGCCTCCCTCAAGCCTCTATATAATGTAATCTCTTATACCATTTTAAGGGGATCTTCCCCTTACCAGAAGCAAAACTCTGCCCAAATTGAAAGGCATTACTGAGACTTTGAGCTCAGATTGTAATTCATATTTCTTTGATTGAATGAGAAAGCAAGTTACTTGCAGACTTTGTGCTGTTATAGCTTGTGCTACTTTAGGAGATTGTTCTTATGTCTCTCTTCTGAAAGCATTCTTATTTATTTGATTTAACAAGTAGGACTAGTGGAGGTGATAAGGAAGGTGTCCTGAAGCCAACTACTTTCAGACTTTGTGCTGTCATAGTTGTCTTTAGTGTGTGTTTATTTTCTATTTCTGTGTAAAGGACCTTGGGATGACTTTGTGCCCCCATTGTTCTTTGTATTTCACTCTTTGGTAGTCAAGGTGAAGACTTTGCGCTACATTTTAGGCTGTTGGTTACTCTGCACCTTTGGTTACTAGTTACTTACCAGAAAGATTCATGTTGTTTGCAAGAACAAGCACTTCTGAAAGAAGAGAAGTGCCTTCTGTCATTTCATCAAGATTTCTACTATCCAAGAAGGGATTTGGCTCTTGGTTGAATGTTACTTCTGAAAGAAGAGAAGTATCTTCACCAATAACCCAGGATTTCTCCTTTGTTTGTTAGCATCATCTCTGAAAAAAGAGAGATGGATGGTTTATCCCACCTCTGTGTCTTACTTTTTGCTTATATATATAGTATATAGCCTCCGTATATTTAATAGGGAACCTCCCCTTGATGAGAGGAGACATTTTTCCCATTTGGATGTGGTAAACCTGCAACATTGGATGACCAATCTCCCTATGCTGTGGTGATAGAACTATTTTGGTCACCAGTTAGCTGGTCGACAAAATATTCACCCAACAATGATAGCATTTCTAAGTGATTGGATAGATTTCTTATTTCTAAAAACATCTCCTTTGATTAGATCAAAATTAGATAATGGGTTGGAACTAGAGGTGATTTTGATCACTTTCCAATTTTTTTGGAGTAGAGTTTTGGGGAGAAAAACTACCTAGTCCTTTCAAACTTAACTCTGGATGGTTGAAATATGCAAATTTTTTTTCTAGTATTAAAGACACCTGGATTATATTTCAAGAGGATTCAAACTTATTTGCAACAATTCAATTTGAAACAAACATGAATCTAATTAAAAAATTGGCTTCTTGTTGGGTTGCTGAGAAAAAGAAAAAGGATGAGTAGGAGTTAAGGGAGGCTGAACTCTTATTAGAACAGTGGATTCAAAAAGATTTGTCGTGTTTTGAAAATCAAGAGGAAAAGGTTGAGGTCCTTCATTTGGAGCAAAGGAAAAGGAATTTGTTAGATGCCAAAGAAGCCGAGTGGAGGTTAAAAAGTAGAGCTATTTGGTTAGCTACTGGGGATGAAAATACAAAAAAATTCCATCAATTTGAAAATCATCAAAAAAATGTCAACATTATTTGGTAGTTCACTAATAGAGAGGGTAATGAGGTAACAAACTTTGTAGATATTGGGAATTTAGGCAAGGATCATTTTAGATAAATCTATGAGGAGAGCAGGGTGACTATCATTGAGGTGATCAACATGACTACTTTGTTTCCCAATTTTGTGAACAATGGGGATGATGAAAGTCTTATGGCTGAAGTTTCTAAGGAGGAACTATAGGAGGTTCTTCATAGTTTTTATAAGGATAAAATTCTTGAGTTTGATGGGCTACCAGTTGAGTTTTTTATTAGTTTTTATGAGCCTATTAAAGGAGATTCACTTAAAGTTATCAAGGAATCTAGATCTCAGGGAATAATGTTTGTTGCCTTTAATTTGACTTTCATTGCTTTGATACCTAAATTGACTAATCCCACAACTTTTGAGGAGTATAGACCTGGTTCTTTATGTAATTGTATTTTTAAAATTATTAAAAAGATTATTGCAAAATGAATGAAGTCACTATTTTCGGACACCATATCTCAAGAACAATTTAGTTTTTTATCTAGTCATCAGATACATAAAGCTATTGGGGTGGCTCAGGAGGCTTTACATTTAATTAAATCTAAGTGAGTTCCTACTATGGTTGTTAAAATTGATCTCTCAAAGGCATATGATAGATTTAGTTGGTTCTATCTTTGGCTTATGATGTTGCATCTTGGCTTTTGTTTATAATTTGTCAATTGGGTGATGAATCGCTTAACTATTCTTTCTTTCTCCATACTAACCAATGGGGCTACTACAAATTTCTTTAGACCCTGTAGAGGATTGAGGCAAAGTTGTTCTTTGTCTCCTTTACTCTTTCTTCTTATGGTAGAAGGTTTGAGTAGGGCTATTATTACAACTAAAAATACTGTTGGTTTCAAGGGCATTAGGATGGGAGACTCTTTATTTTTTGATTCACTTATTGTTTATTGATGGTATATTGTTACTTTGTGATGGAACAAGAAAGGATGCATGCAAGTTAAAGGAAATTTAGGATCTATATTGCTTGGCTACTGGAATGAATATTAACACTGACAAATCTATTGTATCTTTTTGTAGTATTAACGAGCTGGATAAGGGGTTTTTATCACAACTTTTTTCCTTTCACCAAGTGGATATTCAAAGTGGTCTTAAGTATCTTGGGTTTTTTATTAAACCTAATAATTATGGAAAGAACGATTAGCATTGGATTATTGCCAAATTTTAGAAATGGTTATCTTCATGGTATTTTAGGTGAATCTCTAAGGGTGGAATACTCATATTAGTCAAAACTATCTTTGAAGCTATTTTGGTGTATTGGATGTCTCTAGGTTTTATTCCTAAAGGGATTTTGGAAAAGCTCAAACAAATTAGTTTTAGGTTCTTATGGTCAGGTAGTAAGGACAAGAAGGGCATACCCATTGTGAAATTGGAAAGGATTGCTTTACCTAAGGAAGATCAAGGGTGGCGTTTAAAAAATACACACATGTTTGCCAGTGCTTTGGCAGCAAAAAATGTCTGGAGGTTCATTACTAGAAGAGGGCTATGGTGTGAGGTTATCTTAAAAAATATATCAAACATGCTACTTTGATTGATTGGATCTATAATTTAGAAAAATCACATAGGAAAGGCTCTACTATTTGGAAGGCTATGGTCTCTACTTTTCAAATTATAGGTAGGTGGTTAGTATGGAAAGTGGGTGACTAAGCGAAAATCAGAGTGGGGGAAGACCCCTGGGTTGGATGTGATGAGGCTTATAGACTTCCAAGTATACTAATTGAACAACTTAGAGGGAAGGGCATTTTCTACCTATCTCAGGTCACTGATACAAATCTCACATCTATATGAAGTCAAGAATGGAAATCAGTAGAGATGCTGGGTCTAGAAGATGTTGAGAAAGAGGCATGGGTTGACTATATTAAAAACCTAAAAATCTATCATTTCAGATTAAAAAATTCTCTCGATGAGCTTATTTGGTTGAAGAATCAAATTAATGGCATATACACACCAAAGTTGGGTTATAAATCTATTTGTATTGGTAATCGAGTGACTGTTCAGGTTTGGTGGTGGAAAATCTTGTGGAAGTTGAGGTGCCCTGTAAAAGGTCATATTTTCTTGTGGTTGGTTCTCAATAATAAGATATTAAATTGGGAAAACTTACAAAAGAGGGGATGGATTGGTCTGAATAGATGCCCTTTATGTAAGGTGTATGATGAAAATGTGAATCTCTTATTTTTCACTTGTGATTACATTGGTCAAGTTTGGAGGGAGATTGGGGTTTTTGCTGGTAAGCATATTGTATGGCGTAGTGATAATATATATAAATCTCTCTTTATCTAGATGAGGAATCCTAATTATAATGAGATTAAATTTTTACATATCCTTGCTATTTGAGGAGTTTGGATATCCAGAAATGCCTGCATTTTTAATGATAAGACCATATCACCTTACCAGTTAGCTTCTCAAACTTTTAATATCATTAAAAAAATTACACAACTGAAGGGAGACAAAGCTACTAGACAAATTATTGAAGAGGTCATTGTCAATACAGGGGCTTGGATTTATTTTGATGGGGCAACTCAAGGTGAACCTTGGAAATGTGGTGATGGTGGTATAATATTTTTTAAAGATGCACACTTGGTGAAGTTTAGAGCAGGATTGGGGAATGGTACCAACAACTATGTTGAACTTATGGCTCTAACATTATCTTTGATGTTTACTACTAAGAGGGGTGTTACCCATCTGCAAGTGTTTGGTGACTCTCAATTTGTGATAAATTATGTGAATGGCATTTGTTTCAAATGGATAATATTTGACTTCAGCCTATTTTAGAAGAGATTAACTCCTTAAAATCTCTTTTTACAAATGTGACCTTCTAGCATATCTACAAAGAGAGAAATAAGATTGATAATGAATTATCTAAATGGGGTATTCATTTAATACCTAGACAATGGTTATTATCATAACTTCATGATGGTCACATGGGTGACTATGCACACACACCTTTCTACTAAATTTGTCTGCTCACTCCGATGGTTTGTTTTTATGTTTTGTTTTTTTATCACTTTTGTTGTTGTGGTTTATTTTGTACAGTGTGGATATTATTAAACACATTGGTTTGTATGGGCTTGATTAAGCTATTTTTTTTATACTTCCTTTATTTGCATCTTTTTCTAGAATGCTTTTATCAACATTTGCAAAATGTAATACATTTTATTATTGAATTATGATATATTTTTCTCCGAAAAAAGTAGTTTGATGTTTAGATGATTAAATTACATAGTTTAATCTATTTTCCCAAAATATTACCAAATTTTAGCAATCACAATGGGAGATCCCTCCAAATATAATTATTGTGCTTCCTATAAGTGTTTCTATTAGCTTGCAGGTCTAATTAATCAAGAAAAATCTTGGATTTTTTGAAATTTTGCATGCACAGGTGAAAGATGTGGTATTGCACTAGTATTTGTGACTTTATAGTTGCAATCTTATCCCTTGGAGTCATGATTTTGTGTTAACTACCTAACATAACCACTAACTATTTCTCTGAGCATGACAGGTTCTTTACCCTTGGATAATATCACAATTTATGAATTGTGACTCTGCCTATAGAATTGCGATCTTGCACATAAATTAATAGGTTTGTTTAAACACGAAAGGTCTAATTTTTAAAATTCATTGCAATAACATGACTTCAAAAGTCACAATTTTACCCTATAAATTATAGTTTTGCCTTACTAACTTGCAATTTTATAAGTTCTGGATGCAAGCATGAAGTCACCTATTTTATCCATTGAGTAATCATTTTATCTAACCCTTAGGTACTCATCCTATGTGTTTTTCAATATTTTTACCCTTTGTGTGTAGGATCCAGGTATAAAAAGGTATTGGGAAGGAATTTGTTTGACAAAACTTTAAGCTACAACATCGTTAATCCTAGAATCATGACCTTGCCCTATGAATCATGACATTGCAAATGAGAATCATGATATTATGTTTACTAGTAAAATTGCTCATAGTCGTTGTATTGTCCTTTTGAATTGTAGACTTTAGACTTCCTATTTTTCATTTTAAAGGATCAATAGTCATTCGAACATCATATAACGCCCTCTTTGCAGCACATTTAGACCGTTTGAGGAAGATTTTTGATTGACCACATTCTCATAACCAAGTTTTCTATCTCTATCAATTTTTGTTGTGTGATTGGTAGGATAAGTAGGATAGGGAAAAAGGCAAGAGGATCATCAAAGGTAAAACAAACACAACCCTTTAACCTTTTCCAATCATTAGCAAAATCATAGATCATGAAATTTCAAAAATCATGACTTTGTCCTATGCATTAGCGATTTTGCCTCGAGATTAGTGATTTTGTCTTTCTACAAAAATTTGCCATTTTGGACTTTTATTTGACCTACAGATTATCTTTGAAATTCTATAGGGCATATTTAGGATAAATATATAGTTAATACATTTTTTGTTCTAATAATTGATTAGAATTTTGGGATATTTTAGTAAAAATTTGAGTGTTTGTCTTAAAATTTCAATAAATCATACTCAGTTTTTAATGTCTTAATTATCTCTGAATAGACATCTTTAGACATCTAGGCATCTAAGATACTTATCTTTATATTTTTTTTAATCCAAAGTCAAAATTTTGAGGTTTTATACTTTATCATAAAATTGTTATTATCAATGTTTAGCTAATAGCGATTTTGCACTAACACTCATAGTTTTGCAATCTGACCGTCATGGTTATTTATCTACTATAAAATTGTAACTCATAAATTGTGATATCGCACTGGCAGTTGTGATATTGCAGTCTGAAGTCATGATTTTGCACTATTTTTTCCTTCAAATTTGTTCTTTTTGAGTGCATTTTTCAAAGTCAATTTTAATGATTTTTTAGTCATTCCAAACTGCCCACAAGGCCCAAATTGCCTTTGGCATTAGGGACTCTACCCCTCAACCCTACCCTATACCGTGACATAGAGCGTTCCCAAGACACTGCTCCTGGACCTCGTAAGGGGCTCTTCCCTTGACCCCACAAGGGGCATTGCCCCCAGACCCCGGATCATGGGCCACTCACCCAAAGTAATTATAGAACCAAATCACAAAATTTTAGGGTGTTTTTTTAAGGCCTATTAAACTAACATTTTGTTTCTTACAGGGGTGTTTTTTGACATGTTAACATCTTCTTTTACAAGTCATATTGAGGTCCAACATTTTTGTCTTACAAGTTGCCCCGCAAGATTATTAATTAAAACTACTAATCACTTGTTTTACAGGTTACCTCTTTTGAGTGCGAAAATATAACTATTAATTATGTACATATATATATATATATATATATATATATATATATATATATATATATATATATATATATATATACATATATATATATACATACATATATATATATATACATATATATATACAAATATATATAATATATATATATATATATATATATATATATATATATCTTTGGTCATTTTGTCTTGTTTATTCTTGTATCCTGTAAATATCTCACATTTAATCTTAATCGGTTAAATTAATTTCCTTTTTGGTTGCTTGTTTGTATCTCGATGCCTAAAATGGTATATGTTCTCCTCCTTACATCCTTGTAGTGATTATTGGAGGATCAAAAACCACCCATAAACCCTTCCCATTTTTATTTGTAGCGGTCAATGATGTGGATTTCACCACTACGCATTAGACCAAACTTTTTTGTTCTGATGGAGTCTAAATATCAGGTGAGTTATCATTCAGTTCCTAAGTGGAATTCCCCATAAAGGGTTTTATAGAGTGAGGGGTGGTTAAAATTCAATACACAAGGTAGTTAGATAACATCCTATACATACTTGGGCCCCATCATACCTTCATGTATATTGAGGATGTACCTAGACACCTTGTGCAAACCTAGTATAAGACCTTTCGATCGTAACAAGTGATCTGCTATCAAAGTCAATATCAATTCTTAAGTGACTATCATGAGCAAATGGTGTGAGACGATTTGGGAGATTTTGTAATGGGTCATCAGCCTACAACCTTACCCATGAATTCATTAGAGGGTGTGGTCATCGAGTTACACACCCTTGAGTTTACTAATTATATATTTGTGGTTTACTTAATTTGGTGAGTGTTGTGCTAAACCAGTGTTGTTTATGAGCCAAGTCAGCATTTCACCCAAACCTATGCATGACTATATAGGTCTTTTGCACATCATCTTATATATCATTACCTCATTATTCTATCATTTTATACATCCTTATCTCATCACCCTCTTGTGCATATATTATCATCTTCTATATCCTTGTCTTACCCTCTTGTACATATTTTTGTTCTCTTTTACATCTTTCTAGTTACATCCCATCCTAGTTTCACTAGTCATTTATCATACCCCATCACACACATATCCCAATAACATTTCATCCTTAGTCACCTTTAGTCATAATCAATCATTTGTATTGACTTTGCCTTCACCAAGTCACCTCATCCCCCATCTAGTCTAACATCATCTTGTCTTAGTTGGATCTTTAGGTCACACATGTGTCTAAACCATCCCCATATCATTCATCTTATTGTCTTATCATTTCATCATCAGCTACATTTATTTGTCCATTATTTTAATCCCCTTTATCCTACCATCTTCATCACATAATCCTATCCCATCCCATCTTGAGCAAACTAGTCTAAAGGCTTGAGATAGTCCTCTTGTTCCCCATCCCTATCATCCTATCACTCTAGTCCACTTTCACTCATCACTTAGACATGTCTCATACCTAATCGGTATCCTATTGGCATCTTATCACTTTGTCATTTTTAATCTAGTAAACCCATCATCATCAATCTAGTCTTTGTCATCATGCCAACACATAACTAGCACCATCATATCATTGACTTGCTAGTTTGAGTCTAGGCACCCATCAAATCCCCAATCCTTTTACTAGATTGAAAAATAAGCATTGTTAATAGGTCATTATCACCTATCATACTATTTTTTTAAAATTTTGATCCTAGTCTTTTATCCATTAGTCTATCTCATCCTCATCCTCATCCTCACCCATCATACTAGCTCAGTCCTTTGGACTTATTTTGTTCAAGAAACCTTATCTAATCCTTATCCTACATCCATCATCCATATTTTATCATCCATCCCCCATGGGTTTAGACCCTACTTTCATAAACCATTACATATTTTCCAACAAGGATGAGATACTTTAACAACTTCTTATGATGGGAGTACCACTTCCTGAAGGCATTGACCCCATTCAACTCATTGCACCTCCAGTCCAAACCTATTTATGTGAGTCCCATACCAACCCTCCATCCACTAATCATTCCTATACTAGCAAAGGGAATCTAATCTTGGCAACCTCATCTACTACCTATTCATCCACCCAGTCACATTAATAGCTATATGATCTAAAGTCTAATGCTTCCATATCTAAGTCACACATTTAAGTGAGACCTTATACTCCCCTTATTATGTCTTTTGAATCCCTTTTCCAATAACTAGTTATAGTAAACATGATGGTCTATCAACCCATGCAATATGTTGATCCTATTATGTATATCATCGAACTTAGGGCATATCATTAATCGATGCCATAATTTCTAAGACTATGTCCAAGACCTCATCGACCATGGTGACATAGTAATTGAGGATGAATTAGATGAATCTATATCCCTTTGTGAATAAGAAAAGGAATGCTAAGAATCCATTCCTAATCAAGATCAAGCCCTTCCCTTTATAAGCCAAGGTCAATACAACCCATCCATCTTCCATAGTCCCCCCATCATTGATAAATCCTCCATCAAAGACAAGTCTATTCCCCATGATCCAGTCATCCATTCCCTCATGAGTCCTTCCATGAGCCTCTTGTTATTGAATCCATTGTTCTTCCATCATCTCTCTCTCACCCATCATATCACAAATTCCATGTTAAGAAGCCAATCATGGATGATGACTCTTGTACTCACAATATTTCATCTTGTAAATTAGAGTTAGCATCAGATTCAACACCAATATTATATACATCGAAATCATATTCTACACCAGTCACTAAATCAAATTCCTCATCAGAAACAACATACCTCATCTATATTACAACATATATTGATAATGCTTATCTTTATTAGGATACCTTTAATCCAGATACATCCAATACATCACCAAGCATACCTTTGGATCACAATCAAGATGATGAAGTTAGATTTATCTATCAAAGATAGTTAGAGTGAATTTGATCTTACTTAGGATACATATACTACAACTAGTCCTAATGATCCTTTTGCCAATCTTGAAGGGTTTTTTTAATGTCAAAATTAGGTCTCCTAAGAACCCTTCTGAAGCCCATGCTACCCTATCATCACTCATTGACCTCATCACACCATCTCCTCCACCTTCATCCATCATAGACCCCTTTATTCATATCAATGATCATTTAATCACCTCCCTCCATAGGGACGAACAAGAACATATATCATTGGATCGTCCCTTAAGCACTATAATGTGTGCCACAAATATAAAGGTCTAAGACCATATTTTAGATGTCAATTATATTAATCAAGTCAAATTTGATCTCATAATTCAAAATAAAGTAAATTCAAATCATCATCCTAATCCAAAAATGTCCTCCCCTAGTGAAGCCCATAATTAGGAACTAGGGGGCAGTCAAAGTCAAACCCAATCAAAAAATCAAAATAATGTCAAAAGTACTATCAGTATGGTTGATCATCCATCAAATAATTGGATCAAGGATGAAATACAAAGTTATAGCATCTTGGATTCTTGCAGTCCTTTGTCAATTGACACCAATCAAATGTGGAATGTCTAACATTTCCCATGATGTATGTGACTGCTAGTCATAATCCTCCATCACCCATCACACCATCCTATCACAATATTATCATCCATTCTAGTCCATTACTCCCCCATCAGCATCAAGATCTAATTGAATCTATACCTCACATCACCTTCTTGGGCAACATTGTCTCTCCTAAGGGTGACAAAGACACCTAGTCTAGATATCTAGAGGGGTCACAATCAAGAATCATCAAAGATAACATGGACCCCAATACATCCAGCCATAACAACATGATCCTAGTATCATCTTTCTATAGAATAGGTGTTGGCTAAAGATCTAGAAAGCATTTCCATATTGTATCTCATACCCACATCCAATAAATCAAAATGCCCAAAAATCAAAGAGGAAAAAAAAAAAATGAAATAAAAAACCACTTGTCCAATGGTGAAAACCAATCTTCTGGCACCTTGGGCAAGTACCATGATGAAAATTGATTTTTGGCATCATGATATAATAATCAATTGTCTACATTGTACCTCAACACTTGGGGTCAAAATCCATCCATCCATACATGTTTCATCCCTCATCAACCTTGTCTATATCACCCATCCATGTTTATCATATCCCTTGGTTCAACCCATTGTATGTCATCATATCATGCATCCTATCTCTTATTCCTTCTTGTCTTGACCTCTGTAAGGATGAAGAAGGTGTCTTGAGAAATGTTATGAAAACATATTGGCATATCCTCCAATGGACACTCAGGAAACTAAAACATATGGTTCCTTCACTATGTGATCATTCGCAATCCTTAGTCCCTTCTTCCTTAGCCCTCATCCCCTTTTCTGCATCAGCCTCATCCTTTTTATCATTCCATCCATCATTTCATTCATCCTCATCCTAGTTACTAAGCTTGGTATTCCCTTTGCTAGTAACCCCATTTGTATAGTGTACATACATATTCTAAAAAAATCCCTAAAAAGTGGAATTTTCTAAAAACCCTAAAAATCATAAAATTTGAAAAAGCCAATAATAGTCCATGGTGTCTTGTCTTATGTCTAATCCCTTCATCACATCCATATCCATGTTGTTTATCTCTCATAACATTTGCTACCCGTCCCATATTTTCCCTTTTGTCATCTTTAACCAAATCTAAGTGGTCACCCATCTCTCCATATCTTCATCATCTATGTTACTAGGTATCATTGACACGCATAACTTGTCAAAGATTTTAATCTAGCACCCATCACTTCCCTATCATTACCTCTTCATACCTAGCACCCATCCAATCATTGTTTTGCTAGTATGAAATGTATTTGATCCCATCACTTCCCTATCATTACCTATTCATATCTAGCACCCATCTAATCACTATTTTGCTAGTATGAAAGGTATTTGATCCCATCATTTCCTAATCTTCTTGCTAGATTGGACTCTTACATGGCTTTATCTGTTAGTAATAATTGGTCATAATAAACATCACCCTTTCCAAATCACCTTTTTTGACCACTCTTAGATTTGATTTCTAAACCAACAAACCTTATCACACCTCATCACATTATCCATCTTCATAATCTAAACAATGAGCAAATCTAGTTTATTTCGATCCTAATCCTTATCCAAGCCCCCATATCCAAATCCTCATCCTAATCTATATCCACATCCACATCTTTGTTCACATTCTTAGCCTTATCCACATCATTATTCTATTCCAAATCAAAGTATATCCTCAGTCCACAATCACATCATGATCATCCTAGTCCTACCCATCACCTAATCACTCATCCCATCATTAGAGAATACATTGTGATATTGCATGTATAAAATTGTGTGTTGCTTGTCTATTATTTGACTTGTTTTGTATGTCTTTTATCATGTATATATCATGTTTGTTTTATGTTTTGTTTGCATCATTAGGCAATGAACAAATATGTTATGAGGTCACCAAAGCTATAACAATGTTTATAAGTTCCCTTGATGATGTAGAGTTCACTATTTTCCCGCTTTTTCACATTTTGGAACTTTGTCCACTTGGTCATCCTTATATCATGGGGAAAATTACCAGGTGTTATATTTATTAGATTGCTTAGACTATGATGAGCCTTATGATAGATGTGATGGCTTAATCACCTACACCCTCATCATTTATTTAATCATCCTTATTCCCATCATTAATATGATCTGCACAACCCATTCAACTAACATATAATATCTTATCCTCTAATCACTAACATCATCCCCTAATCACTAATCATCATCATCTTCATTCTGTAGTCAATCAATTCAGAACTACATCAGCATGAGGTCTTTTTAGTCTATGTAGGTAGCACTTGGCCACTTTTCAATGCCCAAGGATAGTTTAGCCACTATCTCTTCTTTCCCATCATTTATTATCATATCATTATCTATTAGGAATAAATTAAAAATTAATGTGGAACAATTTCATAGAATCATAATAATAATAATAGATATGAACAGAGATGCAGAAAGAATAGAAATAAACATGTAAAACAAAAAGGCCAAATTTAATGTGGTTCACCTAATATGGGTTACATCCACCAAGGAACACTTCCTCATATTTTATCACAATCCACAAGAGTACAATCCACTCTCAGATCTATCTTCTCATAATTACAATGCACAAATATTGTTTGCAGTTGCGATCAACAAACCCTCCTAAATATGTACCTGAATTCACACACTTTGTTCTTCCTACTCAAACCTTTGTTCTCATGATGTATTACCTATGCAATATCTATCTATACATAATACATCAATAAAGTGGTATTATAAAACAATGGGTACCAAAACCATGGGCAAAGTCAACCCAAAATGGTTTCCCATTAAATGGGGTTTAGAAAATTTTTGGGGGGCTATTGTCCATGAACACAATGAGAATACATATAGAGTGTATGGTATATTTTAAATATATAATATTTGAAATAAATTGTAATTTATAAATAGACTCCACAACACAACATCATCCTCCCATCTTGCCTTAGTCAAATCATCAAGCTATAATAGCAATCATTAATCAATCAGTCTATTGATCAATCCCTATCTTTGCTATCATCTCCTTAGCCTTTTCATCAATCACCCATACCTATCAATGAGGCTTGACAAATCAAAACATCCATATTTCATCTTGTTATCATTGATTGATCAATCTATCATTCCCTTGTATAGGGTCATCATTATTAATCATATTGTAGTTCATTGATTTGATGCAACGTGGTCCTATCTTTTGGTTACTCAATCATATCATTTGTTCTCTATCATCACATACATGATATTGATTGATTTAGCTTTAAGATACACCTGTCATTAATCTTATCAAATCATCATTTTATCCTAACCTATAGCTCTCTTTACATGTGCCCTTATTTCAGATACATTTAAAAGCTTATGAACCCTTAATCTTATTATCATCATGTTACGATTGATTCCCCCTTGGGATGTGTCGACAATCATAACACATTCATTCTCACTCCTTATGCATATGTCTTCTATAAGGGCATCATTAATCTATAACTCATTTCTCACATCGAATTCATCTTCCTCATCATTTATCTCAAAACCTTGCATCCCATCCCTTTGTCTATCCATCGCATCCCACCCCTCATGTCTTCTTTCGAGTAGCCCTTCATCTCATTTTTAATCACATGTTCCCTTAAGGGGGAATCATATACACCAACATAATCTACTAACATTCATCTATGACATGGTTTTTCTTTGAAAGACCATTACTCCTTCCACTTTGTCCACTAACAATGCCCTTTCAAACAGGAGCAAAATATATACATCTAAATTCACTCGCCTAAATTATTGTCACTAATATTCCTATTAGTTGGCACTAATTATGCTTAATATAATTTATCTAGCTAAAATATCCTTCTTTCCTAGTCATTTATCTAATATCTCCCTTCATTCCTCTTCAATTACTAACCTTATTCATCCCCACCAATCAAGTAATTCATCCTAAATCCTCATTATCCCATCCTAATCCTACTTATCTATTATTTGGGAATTTTAAATTACCATGACCCACTTATTAGCCTAGTCCTAGGCTCTTCTACACCCTTAGTCCATAATCACCTCATCTAATCCCTATCTAATCCCCCATTTAATCATCATTAACCCCTATGAAGGATTCTAGAATTCTCCAATTCTAGAATCCTCTCTATTCTCACCCTTCCTCTCTAAAGGCCTCTAAATATAGAGGCTTCCAAGAAATTTTAAATTTATTGGATAATCCTCCACCCTAAATCTCCATAAATTAACATTGAATTTCAACCATTGATCCTTCCCTCCTTCTTCTATTTAAATAGCTCCATCCTTCCATAGAAACTAACTATAAGCTATACAACAAATCCATGTCCAACTCATGAAGCAATCAAGAATATTCATGCCAATCCTTGAATCCATCATCACAAATCCATGATCAAGCAATCATAATGTTTGGAGGTAATCAATCCAATCTTATTATTTTTATATTCCATTTAATCATGGTTTGGAGCATTTAGCTTTAGGATTACAATGTTGTTTTGAATTGTGAATTCATCTATTGCATTTGATTTTAATGGCTCTAGAATTTACTTAAGTAGTTTGATATTTGGATGATTAAATTAAATAGTTTAATCCATTTGCTCAATATCCTACTACAACTAGTTAGACTAAACATATGTACATATTAGTATTTACATAGATTTGTACTACACATTTATACATGCTTTCATTTATAGCTTTCCTAGATTAAACTCGATTATGTTTCATATGCTTCTTCCATATTCGAGGGCATTTAAATATGTCATTGTTTTATGGATCTACACCAATTTTGTATTTGTATACCTTGGACATGTGCCCATGTCCCTTGTGTGTGCTTTCCTACTTATATTTATGAACATTTGAACATGTCCTTCTATGTGGCTCTGATCTAAAATACTTGTTGCTTGCATATGTGGACATTTAAACATGTCCTTGTATGTCTTCCATTATAAAATTTAGTGAAATATGCCAATGTCCTTTGTATTATGTCCCCTGGGCCTACTTTTGTGTGCCTTATGTGTTTTATATGTATGCTTCCTTGTATGCATCTTCATCCTGACACTTGTCTATATTTGTTACTCACACACCAATTTTTGATGCCATGAGGGGTCCCCTGCATCTACCTTTCCTACTTAGGTGTCGTGATCGACATCATGCCCTATCCCCCTAGGTAGTTACTCATATTTATTATTATACACATTGATTACATCTATCTTAACACCCTTGTGCAATGCTAGATTATAACATACATCTTACATGACATATATATGCTCAAATAATTTTACATTCTAATGTTATGTTTGTATATTGTATTGGAATATCACGTAATTATCATATATATGCTTTGGCTAACACATTTTGCATAGCTACTACATAGGTTCCACAACTACTCTCAAAAGAGGGGGCATTCACAGGGGTTTGTCATAGAGATCAAGCTCCTACTTTGTTATTCACATATCATTTTTGGCACATAAGCTCAATTTTAAAAATCAAACATAGAGTAGAAATAAAAAAAGGGACTCATAGAATAGTTTAGATCACCCAAATTTCAGACCAGATAACATTAGTGCTCAGATTGGGACACTAGCACCACAGGGCACCACTATTCACTACATGGTGCTCTTGTCCATTAGCCCCAGCTTCATGGTAGCCCAAATTACCCAAAATAGTACACTAGGTATAGTACAAATTTGCATAGGTATAGTCACAAGTTTGACAGTTATGGTTAGATTTTTCTTAAACACACTCATTTTAGCTTAGATTCATACCAGTTACTCAAGTTTTAGGGCATCACGTGTGTCATGGTCGATTCCCACATTTAATTTAAATACATATATATAGTTATTACATACTCACTTTAAAATTAGTATACTCAAATACCAAATTGGGGGTCTGTGTGTAGTGTATAGTTTTCATATGCTCAATTACACACAGGTTGATCAAATTGAATGGAAAAATCCATGTCATTCTCTACAATGTATACACTTTCTATCATATTTCAAGTTGTCACTAGCTTCATACATTACTTACTTTGTAGTGGTTGGCATTCTCAAGTGGCCCAGAGCCGCCTAATGTACCTAAGTGGATATGAAACCAACATACACATATACTTTTATCACTTTGCATAGTTTAATTTTAGATGCATCTAATACACATAGGTGGGAAATGATGGAGTCGTGGCCTACTTGAGTCATTAAGCCACCCATATGAGAGGGTTAGATACACTTACAGTCTTATCCAAGTTATTCATAGATCATGATCCACTAAGTAAGAGTGGGCAATGATGGAGTCAAAATTGGATTGAGTTCTTAAGCCACCGACATATGAGAATTGGGCAAGATATCAACTTAGTCTAAGTTATTCAATGATTTTATCATTATATACACTCTCACACACAAGTTGTCAATAGGTTCATGCATTGGTTTTTGTACCCAATGAGGTGTATTTGTTCCTTTCCTCTTTCCTATCTCTTTACTCGGTTATTTTATTCATCATAGTCTTTTACTTTTGATAATCTCTTAATGACTAATTTTTGCATGTTTCATTATAGGTCATTAATTTGGATCATGTTTCACATACGCAGACCTGACTTCACAAACTCAGACTCAACTACATAGACTTTACTTCCTAGGTAAGTCCAAGTATGCTTCTTTTTATTTTATACTAGTTATTTTGATTTGTTGCATTTCGAACATAAAGGGGGGGGGGAAATGTAATCACTTAAAAGTGGTATTTTGGTGCTAAGAGTGTTGCTTGAGATAACCTTTTTATAGTTTAGACTTAGACCTATCCTAGAGTCTTTATCACAATTTTTCAGCCATTGTATAGACCCCAAACATCTTTTTTTAGCTTAAACATAGTCTTAGAACAACTTTCCTAAATCCTAACCCAGTGTGCCTAGCAGTCTAGCAGTTAGACACTATCGCCACATTAAGGATACTAAAGCCACATGGTGCTAGTGTCCCTTGCCCTAAATCTCTTGAATGAATATATTTTCAAATGTGTGGCCCTCCTAAGGTTAGTCTAAGTACATTTTATTTTCTACACAAGCTATGAATCTTTATAGATATAAGACTATTTGACCTTTATTCACTAGATAGAAAATAGATACAAAAGCCTATCCAAATAAGAAATAAGTTGAGAAAAATTAAGGTATTTGATCCTTATTCTACTCCACTTCTTCATACTACCATATATAGCTACTATAAGCCCATATTTCAAAGATTTTCAATCTCAAGCACACTCAAGGCATTGAAGACCACTCTCCTTCTAGCATTCACTTGCACTTGCACCAAGCACTAGGTGGGAGAACTACATCAGGCTTGATCCCTCCTTGGAATATTGGTATGTAGGCAACTCTCTTCACAGTGGGGTGTTGAGGATTTCCATCCTATCCTACTAACGAACACACATTTTTAGATCATGTCATAATTGCAAGGAGGATTAGGGTTTGCACACTAAATCAGATTTTTAGGCATAATACAGAGTTTCATATTTTGTGCACATAGGAATAAGAAAAGCACAAGTGCCCCCAAAAATTATGAATAATACTATAAAAAGTACATTAATGCCATTTTGAGGACACTAGAGTAGTGTGGTGCTACTATCCAGGTGGGGCACTACTGTTCAGTGATGAATCAGATCTTGAGATCTTGTTGATAACACTTAGACCTGTAAAGAACCTAGTTTTTAGAACCCAAATCTTTCGTGATAGTAAATTTTTAGATGAGTCTCTATTTATGCATATTTATAACTATTTTTATAAATTAAAAAGAAGTAAAAAATCATAACAAATTAGTGGTTAATTATTACATATTTAATTAATTTGGGCATCTCAGCCATATAATCTAGCTTAGGATTTACACTAGTAAAACCCTAAAAAGTTAAATCATTTACTTATATAATTCTTGAATTCAAATTATGAGCCTATTGGCATGCAAACCAACAAATAAATGGAAGAGACAATTTTTTAAAAAGGGACATGAAGATCAAAGAAACACAACCAAGGGTCAAAGGTACCCAAACTAAAAAAAGGACCAAGAGAGTAGTGGTATGCTTTTATTCAAAAGAATGAAATAGTCAAAACAAAGGGAAGAGAGAGAGAGAGAGAGAGAGAGAGAGAGAGAGAGAGAGAGAGAGAGAGAGTAGAAGAAGGGAGAGATAAAATATGAATAAGAGAGAAGTCATGGCCAAACATAAAGAATAGAGAGTCACAGAGCTAAAAATAAAATTAAAAATGTTGAAAGTGTCGCAAGTCAAGAAAACATAAGGAAAATGTGTCAATAAGAGCCTAATCTAGACCAAAGATCAACAAACACTTAAATACACTAATACCATTACAAATAATTAGTCTTGTACCAAAATTAAGTGTCTAAATAATTCCACACTTTAATGTGTATGTATGCATACATGTAAAAGTAAATTCAATCATGTGGGTACAAGATTTATTACAAACCCATCGCTACCTATTGAGAGTTTCTGAAGTCAGCATGCAAATAATACTTAGTAAAAAGCATTTAAAAGGTGGAAGAAAAAACTTGGAGGGCCTCTTCTCTCTAATTCAAGGAATTTAGAAGCACAAATAAATAATGAAAAAAGGAATCAAAAATAGATTTCATAGATGTTCCACGAAGATAAAAATTAAGAACCAAATGGACAAGGTGAGAAGGAAAAATGAATAATAAAATAAGGTAATTTTCAATCAAACTCGCCAAAAAAATAATTTTCAAATAAGGGGGGTGGGTTAAGCACAAAACACATAGTAAAATTAGGCTAAAAACCCCCTCATGTTAATAATCTCTTAGAATCTATGAGGGCTAAAATGCCTCGCACAAACATAGGCTGTTAAAACAACTTATTTATGAGAAAAAGCCTGATATTTTCTCAATTAGGAAATAAAGATGGAGGAAACACTTCTCAAAACCATGATGAAATAAATTTAGCAAGTTTTTAATATGGTAGCAAGAAATACAACAGGTGCTTATAGTTTATTAACTATAGATTGGAACCCACATGCCATTTAAATGTTTATGCAAGGTCATAATATCTATAGGCTTAGCCTGAAAAATCTTAGGCTTGCCTTCCCATATGAAAAATGGATTTTGGGAAGAGACTTTAACACCATTATTTATCCCTTATAAAATACTAAATTTTTTGGATTTCTTTCTTTGTTTGCCTCGTACTTTGCACAATTTTTTGAATATCTCTTTGTTTTTTATTTAAAACCAAAAAAGGGATCCTCACCTAGTCTAACAAAAATCAACAAGAAACTATGTTGCTTAATGGATACATATGTTCTCAGTTATCTAGGATTGGATTTTATCTAACCTCTCTTTGAATCATAAATTTTGATGGTGAAAGGGTTTGATCATCAGCCCATAAGTCTTTCACTTCAATCCCTAACCACCTGCCTCCCCCTCTACCCACCACACAAAAGAAGGACATTCAAATTTTAATTATGTAGACTAAAGAATATTATTTAAAATACAAAATTAAGGAATGGTGGAACATAGGAGTGAAAGGTTCAAAATGTTTATTGTGGTCAAGAAGCTAAAGATCATAAAAAATATCTTAAAATACTAGAACAAAAGATAATTTGGGTAACTAAAAGAAAGAAAGATGAATTTCAAAATAAAATATCTATTGTTGAGTCCCTAATCCATAAAGAGGGTCTAAATGATCAACTCAAATATGAAGAATAATCTCTTTTGGAGGAGTGGAACAAATGGTTGCTTCAAGAAAAAATCCATTAGAAACAACAATCTAAAGGTACTTGGCTGAAAGAGGTAGACAATAATATTACTTAATTCAAATAAATATTGTTATGATAAGAAACTTTAACAAGATCTCCAAGATCACCACACCAACAAAGATCTCTTTGTTGGAAAAAGAGGAGATATTCCTGGAAGCTAAAAATTACTACAAATTATTGTTCACATGTCATAATGGGATAAATCTCTTGCTAGATAAATTTTTTTATTTTGAATTCATTATTTGTTATCTAAAGAGGACAATAAAATTGTCATGACAAGTATTTGTAAAGAAGAAGTTAGGACAATTTTCTTCTCTTTCAAACCTAATAAGGCCTTGGGTCTGGATGGCTTTCCAACTGGATTTTATCAAGCCTATTGGGACATTATTGGCATTGATGTCACAATTATTACTCAAGAGTCAAGTAGAAGTATTTTTGTTCTCAAGTAATTGAACTCCACTTTTATTTCTTTGATCCACATTAATGAAAGTGTCAACTACTTTGAATCTTACACACCCATCTCCTTATGCAATGTCATTTACACCATCATTTTAAAATTCATGACCAATATATTAGAAAGTCTCCTACCTTGAATAGGGCGATTTGTAGCTGGAAGATTTTTTTTGGATGGGATTATTATGCATATTCAAGTTGAAAATTTATGTTTCCTCTCAAATACAAAGCAACATGTTGATTAAATTAGGTGTGAACAAATCCTTTGATAGAGTTAATTGGGAATCCTTGCTCTGCATAATGGAAAATGAGAGTGAGTTTTTAATTGCTTAAGTTCATCAAAGTTTTTTGTCTTGATAAATTATGAATCAAATAGCTTCTTTAGTGATTCCAAAGGGCTTAGGAAATGAGATCCATGGTTACCATACCTTTTCATTATAGTTGAAGAAGTTATAGGTAGAGGGTTCACTCATCTCAAAGGAGCAGGTTTTCTAAAAGGAGTCACTACAACAGATAATCCTCCCAATATTTCTCATCTATAATTTTTTGATGACATTAGATTAGCTAAAACTGCATCTATCCCAGAGTATAATATGATTAAGCAATATTTATAGTTTTATGAATAATCTGATGGTCAAAAGGTGAACAAGGAGAAATCTAAAATCCTCTTCTTCAAGACTAAAAAATAGCTTTAAACTACCATTTGTAAAGTTTTACACATCAATCCTGGGAATATTCCTTGCTCCCACTTAGGATCATATTTTTTATGGTTGTAACTCTTCTAGGTTTTAAAAATCCTTGGTGGATAAAATCATAATAAAATTGGAAGGTTGGTAGGCCAAGGTTGAAAAATACATTAAATACATCCAAATAAGATTTCTTTGGAGGGGAACAAATGAAGTTAAAAAGATTACACTAGTTAAATGGGATAAAATATGCATGCCTAAGGATCGTCAAGGGGATGAGGGAGGCATGGAAGGTGGGGTTTGGAATACAGATGAACAAGAATACAAATCTTACTTTAGGTGATAAATTGGTTTGGAAACTTTACACTAAAAAACAATCTCTTTGAAGTATCATTCTTAGAATAAAATATTTAGATAAAACGGCTATTGAAAAAATGTTTACAGTGAATAGCCATTTAAAAGGATCTCATATTTTAAATATGATGATAAAATATTTAAACATCATAATCCCTCTTCTCTGATGGAATTTAGGATAAGAAAACAAAGAGAAATCGTGGATAGAAGTATGGATCAATGCTTTTTCGTTGAACAATCTCACTTAGTTGAATGCTCTTTGAACCTAGTGTGAGGAAAAGTATGGTAGTCGTGTTAAAAACTAATTCAATATATATAACAATGATTGGATTGATTTCTAGTCCCAGATCATTTACAAAATGAAAAAAATAATATTAATTATTCTTCAGTGCCTTCATTTCTATAAAGAAGATGATAAGTCAATTTGGATGGGCTCGAATAGGAATCTAGCGATTTAAATACAATTATATCTAGAGTCTTGAATGCAATAAAGGAATTAATTTTGGTTTAGCCTTTAAAGGATGGAAAATTTATTCCTAAATATTTTAAAACTTTCTCTCGATTGAAGAACCTTATTGAAGGGATCCATGAGAGAAAGGTAGATATAAATATCAATGTATGATCGAAGAATAGTTAGTCACCTCCATAAAGACTGACTTTTAAACTAAAGTTTGGTGTTGCTAAAGGAAATCTAGCATGGGTTGGAGCTAGAGGCATCTTCTAAAATTCCAAAGTTATTTCCTCTCCTTGGATATAATAAATATTTAGGCAAATGCAGAAATAATTTTTCAAAAGTTATGACTTTATCGCGAGGTCTCAATATTGATCTATAAAACATTTGGCATAATATTGAGATCAAATTGGTTTCAAGATTAATTTTGAATAATTTGAAAAATAATTACCTTGAAAATTGGGAATTATCTACAGTGGTTGAAGATTGTAAGGATTTGTTTGCAAAATTCTAGGTTTGCACAATTAGCCATGTCAGAAGAAATGGAAATTAAGTGGCAGCACGTAGACACATAAATTTGGTCATAGATACTTGAAAAAGATAATTATTGACACATTCAAAATTATATGACTTATGCTCAAATATGTGATTATTATTTGCCATTTATCTAACCCATTCATCTATATGTGGGCTTGACCATTTTTTGTTGTTGCCATTATACATAATTCTCAATGTCAAATGATTAAGTTGTTAAAAGTCACCTTCAGATTGTTACATGAAAAATCCCATATGTCTATGATCTCTTTAAATTGGGCCACCCTAGGCAGACAAGGGCATAATGCACCGTTATTCACTTAGGTCTCTTGTATTCCACAAAAACTAATGACTATTTTTTGAAATTCAAATCAATATTTTGGGTCTTCTTGCACATTTCTCATGGTTAACTAAATGCAATTATCAAAATATTCTCCTATAAATACATGTCAAGATTTATCCATTATCCCCACTTCATATTCAATAGGCACACACATTTACACTTTTGTACATTCAACAAATATACCCTATTCTACCCAAAATTTTCAATATTCATAAGGAATAGTCATCAGCCAAGTTAAGAGCCCTTAACAGCAAGTCAAAATCTATCATTGTCAAGTATAAAATACATCGTCTAATTATGTATTTCTAGTCAAAGGATCACAAATCACACATTCATTCTAGATGATAGAATTGTGTGGGCTTAATTTGTCTCAGAGTATTGGATACATAGGTAGCAATCAATCATCAAGAGGATGACTAAGGTTAGTTCAACCCATTACACTCCCTTATTTTGTTGACATCCCCTTTGGGGCAAAGTTAAAGTAGTCATTTTTTTAAAATAATAGATTAAATTTCTAACCAAAGGTTATATCACTTAATCTAAACCATACATATATTCTGAATTTTATTGATCATTGGAGGAACAACTCATAAATATTAATTAATTGCATGCACTTATAACCAAGGACAAATAACTTGCATTAATCAAAAGTGTATTCCAATTCATTTTATATGCTTATTAAAGGAAATCAATTACTCACGTGACATATATTTAATGGAAAACTAAATGAAATTCACATCATAATGTCAACATCTCAAACATAAATAGTTAAGATAAAGACTTATTTAAACAATCTATTCCATCAATTAAAATAATTCACTGTCACATTGATTGTGACATTTAGTTTTACATTACAATATCAGGTTACAATCCTTTATATCCTTTTTGCTTAATTTGAATACTCAATTATCATTTCAAATTTAAAATAGTATAAATCACACATATAAGATCTAAATTTTGATTACAACCACTATCCAACTAGGACTGAGTTCTATAACAAATGTCATTTATAATTTACAATTTTGATAAACATACATCAACAGTGTACATCAATAATTACTGTAATCAATTTGTTCAACATTTGTTTCTTTCACCAATTGAGTAAGAAGAGGGTTTATCATAGACCAATAGTAACCATGTCGATGCAAAGAGGGAGAGTATCATAGAGAGTTATTCCTCTAACCACAAAGCCTTTCAGATCCCCACACACCTCTCATCCACTAAGAGTGGCCCTACCCTTCACAAGTAAGATAAATAAGGGTTTGAAAACTGAGAAAGATATCACTGCATAACTTGCCAATACTACAGTTAATCCACGTAGCTTCTTGTCAGTGTGACTATGAACTAAGATAAGAATTAAAATATTCCCAATGTACACTATCGATATGCTCTACTTACGGTCGTAAGTCTTAGATTTGCTAAGTACCCCTTGTTGAATCTTAACTCATTAGATAACTGAGTTACTATGTGGATCTAACTAGGCTATCCTCCCATCTCTTAGACCACATGTCTCACATCCACTACTCTTATCCCAAGGTCTCCCCAACCTAGACATCTCATAGTTATTGGGCCTAGATAATCCCTATTACTAATTGTTTATTTTGTTAATAATTTGCTTATGAGATGATGCTTTACATGGGTGTCCCATACCACCCATGTCATCATCATCTTATCCGTACATTGATGAATGATTGGTTTACTAAAATAGGAAGTTTAGAATAAACCTACTTTGTTAACATTGATTTCTATGTTTTGATGTTTAGTAAGGCCATTTTCGCCTCAAACCAAAGCTTTCACCTTACCTCCTATTTACACATTGATGAAACTTATTGATGGTTAAGCTAAGTGTAAACATAGTATAGACTAGATAATGATTATTCATCCTTATCCATTTATACACGATGTTGCCAAAGTTGTTATCCAATTCTATTTAAAATATTATTATCGGGCTGCTATAAATGATGGGTAATATATCTAAAGAACTCATTCTTATAAACATATTATTTTCAAGGATTTTCATAAAAAGTGATAAAATATTAACAGTAAACCAAAAACTCCTCTTAAAGAATTTAAATAAAAAACAAACGTTCATTATCAACTAGATCCTTCAAAACACATCATTTGTGATGTCTGTCAAGGTTACAATTTTTAGTTTCCATTTTAAAATCACCTAGAAATAACTCTGACTCTTATGTGGGACTATTATACCTACATTTTTACTATTATTATAAATAGTAAAGGAATTATTTTTTAGAATGAATTTATTATTTTTAAATATTAGCAAGTCATTCATCTTGCTAAAAGGACACATATTACTTGGTTCCATACGCTATGTAATTTTGTGGACGTTATTAAAATCTTTCATTCATTCACATAGGACCTAGATAACATCATGACATAAATTGTTGTATATTTTAATAATTTTTATATCTAGAAAACTATTGTTAAGTTTTATATCCTAATAGACTAGTCTCAACCTTATTTCAATACGATTCAAGGATAATATTCTGACTCTAATATTATGATTACTAATGTATAATCACATGCTATCATTTATTTATTTATTTCATATCGTAAATATTACGACAATAATTTATTAACAATTTATTGCTATTTACCAGATATAGAAAAATTAATTACATAAATCCTCAACATGTAGAGTAAGGTGACTTACTATGAAGGTAAAGCCACTTAAGTGAAATGGCATAATAGCATAATTAAAGGAAGTTGAATATATTTAGATAAAGTGTAGTTACTCACGAACTTAGGTAGATAATATAGATTAGTTTTATTATTAAATAAATTACCATAGCATCGCCAAAATAACCTCTTCTTTTCTTTTCTTTTCTTTTGATTATTTTCCAGGTTAAACCATGGGGACAAGTGGTGCCTTCTAATGCAAGATTTCTTATAGATATATGTTGCCAAAAGAGCAACAATAGGTTTTATAAATAAAAAAATTTGATATCATTATTATCTAATATGGAGAAGGGTGCTACATCTGGTTTAATGAAGTGCTAACTTAGAATATGTGCTTTAAAACTTTAGTTTATTGACTGCATAGAGAAAATATCCAATATTGCACCACATTAAAGTTATAGAACTGCACCATACTATCAATAATTACCATTTGGTTAAGTGGGAGGAAGGCATTTGTTCTGAAAATGACCAGTCGGCTGTTGAAACCAAGACTACACTATAATATATTTAAAGATAGCATAAATATTTTATTTCTCAAAGTGTCATATTGTGTATATACCCTATTGTTCTATTCCTAGATTTTTATTTGCATTTAATCTAACTTCTGATATTGCCAGATACGTATTTTTATCTAGGACACCATACTTAGTGAAAAGTTTTCAAGGTCTGGCAAATTGTCATATGTTGGAAAAAGTTTACAACTATAGGTGATCAAGAGGAGAAGGGTGACTTTATACAAAATAATTCTTAGTTCAAACTTTGCCAAAAAAGGCTTATATTAAAGTTTTTCATTTTCTTTTATCTTGAAATTACTGACCTTATGAATTTAGCATCCAATTTATTTTACTAAATAATGATTCTAATGTTAAATTTTATGACTTTAGGCTGAGTGATCCTGATCCCAAGATCATGGCAACCTGTAATAGGAGTTTTATTTCTATCTAACCCTGATCTTGGTTATCATTTTAATATTAGTTGTTTTCTTTTTATTATTATTTACTTATTTATTCATTTATTTTCAAGATGGAGGGCATTGTTATCACCAAAATAAAGCTTAAAACTAAGATGCCCTTTTACAACAAAAATTATTGGAAAGACATTTGATAGTATAAAGTATACCAAGCTTAAAAATTAAAAATTTGTTTTCAATAACTGCAAGTTATCAAAAGGAAAGTGGTGACTCACTATAGGCTTGCACCCATCTCCTTTGAGTAGAAATGCATTTAGGGTTCAAAACATAAATGTCAGCTACCAAATTCAAACCTCTACCTAAGACACCTTTATACTACATGGTTTCCCTTCACAGGTAGAATAATTTATAATACTGGTATATCTTTTTATAAATCTAATACTCTTGGCTTCATTTATGAATGTAAGGTAGCTAATTACTTTTATGGTTGATTATTCTTATGATAGGAAGAGTATATACATTACTTAAAGGGTACACCAAAAATGTATTAAAGTATTGGTTCAATCAATAACCAATAGATCAAATCACTAGAATAACATGGATGATTACATCACATCTACATATTAAAAATACCTGGTTCTGTTGCTATTCTGAAAGCACTCCATCTTCTTCTTCAAGTTCTTCTCTTGCCCGAATGTACTACTTCTTTCTTCAAAAGAAAATCCTCCTCTTCAAAAAAAATATCCTTCTACCTTTGTTACCCCAGCTTCCTCTTCTTTGGTGTGTTCCCTTTCCATTCCAATAACACTTACTTATTTTCATCCTTCAACCACTGCATTAAATGCCTTCTATAGACTTTTATTTCTATAGAGGCTCATTGGGATGAAATTTCAGGTTTATAGTCGAATGCATTTAATTTTTAAAAAAGTCCAATTAGAAAACAAGCTCCTTTCTCCATGTGGTAAAATATTTTCAACCAAAATCATTTAATGCCTCCTTCTAGATGGTCATGTACATCCAAGGCTAAGTTGGAGTCCTTTCAAATAATTTTTATATTATTATTATTATTATTATTATTTTTATTTTCAAACAATTATTTATGGTATAAATATATGGTGAACACCTCACTAATCATGTAACCATAAAATAGTCCTTCAATTATTGCAAAAAGGGCAACCATATTTAATTTAGTGTACTAAGCTCATGCACACACTCAACCTGACTTGGTTGATTAAACAAAGCTAGTGTACCAAAAGAGGGTCAGTCAAAAAGGTAAGAACTATAATTAGCCTATCTATTGAATTCCTATGGGATTTTTAGTTCACTCGATCAACACATCCTCTTTCTTGTGTCTCAATACCTTATCTATTCCAACTCTCCTTGATTACACCCTTCCTCTCTATAGTGCCGAAACAACTTGTGTTGTAAACACACACTAAGACAAAAATCATTAATAGTTAATAAAACCAAATATATATTAACTATGCAAGTACGATAATGTTAAAGCATTAACATGTTCTTGTGTTACTTGAAAACCTTTTTTGCTTGTCCTGCACAACTCAAAAAAGATCCATGTGCATATCATTAACCATTTTAAATCCCATAACAATATAATGTATAATAATAATCATCATAAGAATGTAGTTATTAAGTTCCATAATGGATACAATTACTCAGTAGTAAATAAACATCACAAGTTTACCCAGATAAGTTTACATGGCACGCCACATTGACATGAGTAAATAATTATTACATGCATATAAAAAAAAGATCTGACATCTTCCCCCCTTGGGAGAGACATCGGCCTGATGATTACTAAGTAAGAAACTAAGTAAAAATATGTGGAAAAGATTTAAAGACTTCATCATAGTCTTCCCTTGTCGTAATCTCCTCAAAATATTGGTCTCACTAGACCTTACACTAGGAGACTTCCTTGTTCCACAAGGTCAGTTTACAATTATCAATAATCCGTAGGGGCTTTACGATAACCACTCTCAAACCTTGCACTTATAAGGTTTTCTAATCAATAACATGAGACACATTTGCATGATAATGTTTCAACAAAAAAACATGAAAAACATTATTAAGTCAAGCAAGTGTCGATGGTAGTGCAAGTCTATAGGCAACCAAGTTAATAACCTCAAGGACATCAAAGGGTCTTACGTATCTTGGTGATAGTTTAGAAGACTTTCCAAACTTGATAAATTTTTTTTGTGGTTTTATCCTTAGAAAAACTTTATCTCCTACTTCAAAAAGTCTAGAAGTCCTCTCCCTATTAACATAGCTCTTTTGCCTACCTATAGCTTCAAACAGTCTTTTTTGAATGAGTTTGACTTGTTCTTCCACATCCTGGAGCATTTTTGGACCAATCACAACTCTCTCACCTATATTATCCCAATTAAGAGGTGTACAAAACTTCCTACCATAAAGTGCCTCAAAGGGGAGCCATGTCAAGAGTTGAATGATGTGAATTGTTATACATGAACTTTGCTAAAGGAAGTACTCCTCCCACTTATATTGTTGATCTATACAATACATACCCAACATGTATTCTAAAACTTGATTCACTCTTTTTGTTTTTCTGTTAGTCTCAGGGTGATAGGTAGAACTAAAATTCAATTTCCTTTCCAAAGTTGCATGCAAGATCTGCCAAAACCTTGAAGTCATGTGAGTATCTTGATTTGAAATAATATTCTTACGTACTCCATGTAATATGAAAATTTATTACACAAACATTCTTGCTAACACTGGTGATCCATCTGGAAGATTCCTTGGAATATGTAGACATCTAAATCCTATCACTATTGTGTTGAAATTGTCAATCTAAGCAAAATTCTATGAAAATGCACAATTTGAGCCAAAATCACTAAAATGAGCTAAATAGCTAAAACTTATCATGTGTAGGTGTCGATTTAAGATAATATATCCCTGAATGGGGAAATGTATTTTATGTGATTATTATTTTTTTTCAAATAACTTCAAGTCAAATTGTGACCATACAAAATGATGCTCTAGACCATTGAATTCTTCTAATTTGGAAGCACATGTCACGTGCATGTGTTATTTTGCATCCACAATGATCTAATTGGGGAATTGTTTCATACGCAACTGACACTTTCTTTTAATTATACCCCAATCAAATTATGACTCATTAAATTGACATTTTGACTAGTTTGATAAAATAAAATAAAAACCAATTTCCAAAGAATTGCAAAAAATTAATTAAACCTACTTAAACAAATTTAAACCAAATCAAGAACTTAAGTGAAAAATCCATGGAAGTTATTAAAAATATATTAATTGGAAATTCATTCCTCAAATCTACATCACCCTATGATATCATCAGTGGGGTGGCATCCATAAGCCATTAATGAAACAAATATAAATTTTAAGCCCTCCCATGCCTCATTAATCTCCCATTCCTCCAAATATTAATGAGATATTTATGGTTTATCCTTCTAAAATTGAATTGATTCATGGCCTCACATCTTGATCTCAAAATGGACAGTCATGGTTGATTCTGATCAATTTCAAAAAGCTATAAATAAGTGAGCTAAGACCAAAATTTTTAAGCTTCATTCATGCAAACTTATTATTTAATAGACAAACTTCACCTATTTGCACATATTGATCAAATTAATGAGCCTAAGCCATTAATTCAATGGGAAATGATGGAGGAGCATGTTACTCTACATTGACTAAAATTTGGAGTACCAAATCTAAGGAAAATCATGCTTCTTAGCCGCTATTGGAAGGAAAGGATGTTCTTTGGAAGGTTTGATGGTATATGCCTTTCTTAAATAGCTCTTAGATTTCCTTAGCAAAACCTCTTGAAGGAGCAGGGTTAGCACATTGTGTCCTTTATGCTTGTTTTGGATTTTTTTTCTACTAAAGCATCGGCTAACTTGTTTTGTAATCTTACTCTACATTTTGGCACAATAATGATAGGAATTAGATGTATACATTTTGCCCCTATTTGAAAAGTCATGGTGAGACATTCAGCTAAGGAGATTACTATGCAACTCTTAGTTTTGCAACAGTCAAGTTGAGGCATCGAATAAAATCATTGTTGAAATCCTAAATAAGATTGTCAATGACATTGGCCATAATTGGAACTTACAATTTTGTCCTGCCTTTTGGGCTTATTGCACTAGTCATTGAACCCCCATAGGAGCCACTCCATACTCCCTTGTTTATGGCACAAAATCTCTCATCCCAATCGAGATCAAGGTGCCTTAACTATGGGTATCCTTGGAGAATATTGAAGATGATGAAGATTATATAATATCTAGGTTGTAATAACTAGAAATCCTTGATGGTAAGCGTTTGACTACCCTAGACCATTTACAAGCCTATCAAAACAAATTGTGTAGAAGTTACAAGTGTATTCTCCCTTGGGAGTTTGAAATTGATGACTTAGTCTTGAAAAAAAATTAGAAAAAACTAATTTTGAATGCAAGAAGAAGGGTGAATTTCAACCCAATTGGTTTGGGCCCATATGTCATCATAACAAACTATGGATTGAGGGCATATTGACTAACTACTTCAGGTGGCGAAGAACTCCCAGAACCCATGAATATTGTACATCTCAAGCAGTTATATGCTTGATAATTTTTTAAACCATTGTCTACAATAACCCTTAATTAGGGGTAACTTGTGCTAAAGTCATTTTATCCCACTATTATATCCTGGACCATCCTCTTTTGGACCATATTCACTCTGTCTCGACCTACTCTTGACCATTCTCATATGAACCATATTATTTTTCTACTCTAGACCATTGTAATTATGGACCGTTGGCACTTTGGATCATTTATATTCTACTAGACTATTTTTATTCAACTCTGAACCATCCTCTTCTAGACCATATCTATCTTCTCTCATTCTACCCTGGACTGTTCTACTTAGAATAATATTATTTTCATACCCTGAACTGTTGTAAACTAGATAGTTCTATTCCTTAACCAATTATAATTTTGATTATGACTCAGGCATTTTAGACACACTCAACACCCATTCTACAAAGTAATTTAGCTTGAATAGTATCTTGAAGCTTCCTCTTACAGACAAGTAAACATGGATGCATCAACACATGGTTTTTGCTTGCTAAATGGTTTTTTAGATTTATCTAACATTGCATATTGTTCTATTCTGATTTTGTTATTATTTGGTGGGCATTGTTTCCTTAATAAGATCACAGGGGTCGTTGCAACTGGATTTAGCTGTTATTAGAACTTCTACTCTTGGGCATTTATCTCTTTGATTAGTTGGTATATCCATGATCTTCGTTGCAACCAGTTTAATTATTGTTTAAACTCTTACATGTAGAAGTGCATCTCTTCAATTAAGTATTTCCTTGGTCCTTTTGTTAATATTTTATTTTTGTTGTTTATCCTAAAAAACACAAAAACATTAGAAACTAATAGACAAAAAAGAAAAAACATTATCTTATATTATCATTTATTCTGATCCCATATTCTCGCCATTTTGTGAGTACTCATTTGAACACTCACACCATTTTGTGAGCCCATTTTACTTATTTATTTCACAATATTAATCATGTTTTCTTAATCATCACTTTTCTTTTATTCCATTTCCTGGGAGAACTACATTTGGCCTGAAGTTCATGTTAGATCTCATGTCCAGGGAACTACGTAGGCAACATCCACTTGTATCAAACATCTGGAGTCGGCTCAACCACCCCTTCCTTTTCTTCTTTTTCCTCCCATTTTGTTTTGTGTCGTTGCCCTGTCACTTGGGGGCAAATTTGTCTCCTTTGTTCTTGTTATGTTGTTTATGTCTCGTTATTTCTTAGCGTAGGGGTCACCCTGTCGTAGAGAGTAATGCCTATATTACACGTGCATGAACAATTATTTTCTATTTCCACTAACATTATGACTAACTCTTCTTCATGTGTGTTTATTTGATTTTTATTGTTGTTTAGTTATGCTTTGTTGTCTCTCAATTTATTTTGTTAGAGTTGTTATTTGGTTGTGCTTTGGGGTCCATTTTTGTTGAATTATTATTTTATTTATTATTTCATTATTTGTTCATTTTTTTGTGATTTATTCTTGGTATTTTGTTATATTGGTCTTTTGTGTTATAGTTTTGTCTTGTCTTGTCTTGTCTTGTCTTTTATTGTATTATTCTTTTGAGTTCAAATACTTTCTATAACCACTTTTGGTCTAGTTTTCAATTAGGCTTGAATTGTTTAGAGATGTATTTATCTTTTTCTTTTCTTTTGTTTTCCAAGTACATCTTCTTAATACACATGGTTCTTGATTATTCAGATCTTGCTTTCATGTTATTTATTCAATTGTTCTTGCTTTATACCTTCTTGTTCCTACTTCAATCTTGATTGTTCATATCTTTATTTTAAGTTAGGTTACTTGTTTTGTGTATTTGTTATTTTTTATTTATATTTAAATGTAAATCATTGTAACTTTGGTATTGGTAGTTTTTATCATTATCTTTAGTTATAAATATTCACATTTGAACTGGCCAATTGCAATCAAAATACAATGTCATTATAGGTTATTTATATTTATGATGCATAATTTCAAAATGCTAAAGTAAACACCAAGCGCTCCAAGTCTAAAATTCAATAAAACTCTGAAGATCATTTCTAAATGCACCATACCTAACACCAGACTATATGCAATACATGCATCTCTTGGAATACACTATGAGTCTAATTGCCTACTTCTATAATTAATATGGGTGTGCATATCCTAAATTATATTATAACATCTAGTGCAATCACTATCTTGTATATCCACTACCTCTCATGATTTCATAAGTGAAAAATGGTCCATCTTTCTTCTATTCTTCTTTCCTCATTCCATTTTCTTTTGCTTCTAAGATAAATACATTAGCCTGAGGTTCATCTAGACTATGCAAGCAATGCTTGAATACATGATGTATCTTGGGTCAGCTCAGCCACCCTCATTCTTCCAAATCATCTCTTTCATCATTGTGTGCATTCTCGTATGCCTAGTTTTTTGTGGCTTTTTTAGTCATTGGACCCTCACATCTACGTTTGTGCCTGCCCATATTTAATATATGAATTAAATTATATCCTTGAGATAAGCTTACCAATTTTCCCTACTAGGGCACAATATTTAGTCCAATCAACCCTACTAGGAAAAAAATAATTATCAGTGGTCAAAATTAGCCCTACTAGGGTAAAATAAATTAATCAATCAATAAAATCTGCTCTACTAGGGCACATTATTAATTCATTGACCTCCTTTATCTAGAATAATGCTCTCATTTTTATTCTAATTCCAAGATCTAAGACTTGTGCCCTCATTATATCAATTTAAAGTGTGCAATTTGTCTCGAGATCGATCATTCCCTAAGCCTATAACTTTTGCCCTCTTTTGGGTATGTTAAAGTGTGTCACTTATATTTTAGGATTGTATTCTTCCCACTTCCCCCTACCTTCGCACCCATTATATTCTATTCTATTTTTGATCACTAGGAATCAATGTGTGCAAGCATTAACTCATATGGATATACTCTCATCCATGGGTTAATTAAACTCTTGCTTTCTTTTTTGAGGATCCATCCCTCTCTTTCATCCTTGCATGCCATCTCGAGGGGGCATTATGGGTTACTTCTTCAATCATTACCTTTCAACTTCTTTTAAATAATTTTTTCATTATTTGAAAAGATGTTGCTTCAACTGAATGTCTCACCATGCCTTCTCAAATAGTGGGAAAATGTAGACATCTAATTCCTATCACTAATATGTTAAAATTGTCAATCTAAGCAACCTTATGCAAAAATGCACAATTTGGGTCAAAATCACTAAAACACACTAAATAGTTTGAACTTGTCATGTACATGTGCGGATTTAGGCTAATGTATCCCTGAATGGGGTAATGCATTTTATGTGATTATTATCTTTTCTCAAATCAATTTGAGTCAAATTGTGCCCATGCAAAATGACGTTGTAGACCATTAAATTCTTTTAATTTGGAAGCACACATCACGTACATGTGTTATTTCATGTTTATAATGCTTTAGTTGGGGTATTATTTTGTATGCAATTGACACCTTCTAATTATTCTCCATTCAAATTGTGACTTAGTAAATTAACATTTCGATAAATTTGATTAAATGAACAACCAATTTCCAAAGGATTGTAAAAAATTAATTAAACCTACTTCAGTAAATTAAACCAAATCAACAGCTTAAATGAAAATTCCATAGAAGTTATTAAAAGTTTATTAATTAGAAATTCATTCCTCAATTTGCATCACCCTATGACATCATCAATTTTGTGTCATTCATAAGCCATTAATGGAATAAATATTAGGTTTGAGCCCTCCCACACCTCATTAATGTCTCATTATTCCAAATATTAATGGGGATATTTATGGCTTATCCCTCTAAAATTGAATTTATTATTGGCCACACATTTTGATCTCAAGATGGACAGTCATGGTTGATTTTGATCATTTACAAATAGCTATAAATATGTAAGCCAAGACCACCTTTTTTAAACTTCATTCATGTAAACTTATTATGCAAAAATTGTAATAGATAAGCTTTATCTATGTGCATATTGATCAAATTCATGAGCTTAAGCCATTGGTGCATTGGGAAATGATGGAAGAGCATGACACTCTTCTTTGACAAAGACTTAGAGTACCAAATATGGGGAAAATCATGCTTCTTGGCTTCTCTTAGAAGGAGGGATGCTCTTTGGAAGGCTTGATGGTATATACCTAATATCTCTTAGATTTCCTTAGCAAAACCACTTGAGGGAGTAGGCTTAGCACACTTTGTCCTTTACACTTATTTTGGGTTTTTCTCTACTAATGTGTGGACTAACTTGCTTTGTAATCTTATTCTATAGAATAAAGTGTGTAACCTTGGTGATTTTGTCTACTAGAACAAAGATCACATCATGCTTATTATTTGATAAGGGAAGTCTTTGAACAAAATCCATACGGATAACCTACCATTTCCATTTTGGAGGCTCATGGGGATATAAATAACCTATTGGATATATGTGCTCAGTGTTGACTCATTGACACTCCAAAGATCTCATCACAAAATTAGTAGCTTCTCTTTTGAAACTTGGCCAAAAATACAACTTTTTGAGATCAACGAACATCTTAGCCACCCCTGGGTGACTCGAGTAAGGAGTGTAATGTGCCTCCAATACTTTGGTTTATAAACCACCAAGGTCTAGTACATAAATCATGCCCTTGAATCTAAGGAGTACCCCTCCTTCAATCTGATAGCCCTCATACCTATGATCATGACTATCAACCTCTAGAGCAATTTTAACCTGATTATATAACTCATTTGATGGTAGCTAACTCAAAATTTGTTCACAAAAAGTGGTCCTCAATGTTTCCATGGTAGATATATATCTACTTCAGCTAAGGGCATCCACTACTCTATTTTCCTTACCCTTAATATATTATATATCAAAATCACACTCATACAAAAAATTTAACCAATGGCTTTGTTGTGCATTAAGTTTAGTTTGAGTAAAAATATATTTCAACCCCATGTTATCTATTTTAGGCTCAAATGGTTTTCCTAACAAAAAATGTCACCACATAAGTAACACATGAACAATAGCTACTATCTCTAAGTCATGGGACACATAGTTTAACTCATATGGATTGAGTTTCCTAGATTCATAGGCCAATACATGTTAGGTTGTGGAGCTAAAAGCTTCACTGATGCAAATAGGGGAGGAGGTTGCTGAAGGTTGCTGAGTTGCAGAGCAACCGACGTCGGTCTGATCAGCCGACGTCGGTCAGGTTAGTGAAGAGAAGCAACAACTTGTCAGATTTAAGAGCACATATGATTACCTTTGTATAAACAACTTAAACATGCGAAAATAACTAGAAGAACAAATAACTATCAACTACATGGTCATCCTACATCAACACACCCCCAAATCCTTTCTTAGATGCATTTGTAATCACTATAAAGTTGCCATTTGGGTCTGGAACCTTTAACATAAGTGAAAACATTAGCTTATGTTTCAAAGCTAAAAAGATTGATCATAGTTATATGTTCAAATGAACTTTTGGTTCTCCTTGTGTAAGGAAGTGATTGGGTTTCCTATCTTGGAAAACCCTTCCATAATTTTTTTGTAATATCCATCCAAGCCCATGAAATTGTGAACTTCATGAACATTCGTAGGAGATGTCCATTCCATGATGGCTTGAGTCTTTTTAGGGTCAACTAAAATACCCTCAGCTAAAATGATGTGTCCTAAATAATGCACTCTCTTATAAAAGAAAATACACTTGGATAGCTTTCCATAAAGCATATGTTCTCTCAACCGTTGCCCCACTAATCTCAAATGTTGGACATGTTCCTCTTTAGATTTTGAATAAATCAAAATATCATCCAAAAAGACCAAAACAAAGTTTCTAAATAGTCCTTGAATATGCTATTAATTAGGTCATGAATATAGTTGGAGCAGTCCAAAGGGAATAAATGTGAACTTGTAATGACCATAATGAATATTGAAAGTAGTTTTTGGAATGTCTCCTTATTGAATCCTCAACCGATGATAACCTAATCTCAAATCTATTTTAGAAAATATTTTTGCTCCTCGTATTTGATCAAAGATATCGTTAATGTGTGGCAAGGGATATTTATTCTTCAGTATTGCTTTATTAAGCATCGTATAATCAATACAAAGCCTAATGGTGTCATCCTTATTTTTAAGAAAAACCACTGGAGCACTACAAGGAGAAATACTCATATGGATAAGACCTTTGGCTAACAATTCCTGTAATTGAGCCTTCAACTTGAACAACTTAGTTGTCATCATTCGATAAGGGGATTTTGACTTGGGTTTTGAACTAGGGATGATGAGAAATCAAATTCTCTCTTAAGTGGAAGTCCTAGTAGTTCATTAGGAAAACATCACTTAAATCACATAGAAAAGGGTAATCTTTTATCATGGGTTCTTTTCCATCTTTCACTTCATCAAGTTATATTACAAAAAGAATACACACTTTTCACTTGGCCTTTTTCAACTACATTATAGAAATTTGCCTTAGAATAACATCACATTTAACTCCTTGCACAATTCTAGAATAACCTTCATCATCTATGCATAATATTGTTTTGTCAAAGCAATCAACTTTAGCTCAATGCTTCCACAAACAGTTTATTCTTAGTATCACATCATAAAATCTTAGGGGGCCACATATAGGTATATTGTAGTAGTGAATCCTGAAAGTTATAACTTAGCTTTAAATAAACATTGCTCTACCTTTTTCACTGCTTAATTTCCATATTAGACTGACCAATAACTAGACATAAAACCAACATTTTCCTTTATCTTTCTAAGAATCCTAGGAGCTATAAAATACTCAGATGATCCTATATCGATAAGCACGGTAACTAGACAGTCAAAAATTTTATCTGCTACCTCTATTGGTGTCACTTAGAAGTCTACCTAATGGTTACATACTACTATGTGAATCCTCTGATGAAAGACTTGTTGTTGGATTGGAAGGGGTGCCTTAGATTGAACATCATTAGATCTATGAAGACAGTAGTTAGCATAATGATTGCCTCCACAATTAAACCATCTATCCACTGGGCCTTTATTCTCTTAGGATTTTCCCCCACTACTAAACTTCCCACTATTGTTGTTGTTGTTTTTATTACCATTTCATCCCTTGTATCCATTATTAGATGTGCATGAATTCCCAAACTTAAAACTATTCTTAGAACCTGTGTTTTTGTTACCACCATTTTTATTGCCTTTTCACAACTTCTTTCTGAAGGGAGGGGAGTTTTTCTGTTGAAATCTCTTCCCTTTGTTATAGAATTCCTTTTTAGTGGATGCAAAGGTCTTCTATTTTTGCTCCTATTTTATAGCTTTCTCAAAAACTTCATCCATGATAGTGGGTCCATGGAGGTCAACATCAGTGTCAATCTGAGGGTTCAAACCCAAAATAAACTTTCTAATCTAGAACCTTTCATCTCCTTGATATTGTGGCACATATTTTAGGAGTCAGGTGAACTTCTCTCAATAAATAATGACTGGCATATCTCCTTTTTAGAGATTTTGAAACTCTATCATATTTCTATTAAAGTACAACTGTAACCATTTTTTTCTAAAGTAGGAAACAAATTGTTCCCATGTGGTGGTTTTTGCAGACAATTTTCTTTGAGCCTTCAAGTTTTCCCACCAAGCTAATGCTTACCTTAAGAGTTGATAGGCTCCCTAAATAACTTTGGTTTCCTCAGAAAAGTTTCAAATTTCAAAATACTTCTCCATTTCAATATGCTAATTTTTTGCTCCATACCCTTTTACTACCCTATTGTACTTAGGTGGGGCTATCCACTTTAGGTCTCCTGTCGACTCAATTTCAAATTGAGCTCACTTTGGTGGGGGCTCATTGTGAATATTTCCATAGGATTTTCTTGATTTTTCTCAACAATGTTCTAGTCATCTTTATTGTTGATTTGATTTCCTAGGTTTTCCTTATGACCTTTTCCATGAGTAAGGTCATGTACTTGTTGTTCTAGGACACCCATCCATTCTTAAGTAATGGTTACCATAGCCAATATTTGGTCAAGATTAGCTTGAATTTCCTTTCCATTTTGATCATTTCCCTCATTTTTATGTGTTTAGGCCATAGTAACATGAAAGGATCAAATAATTGTAACTTAGAAATGTAGCAAGCCCATTAGGCCTGAGTGTTGAAGCTAGGATCTGATACCACAATGTGACATCCCCTTTAGGGTAAAGTTAAACTAGATAAATTTTTTAAACAATAGATTAACTTTCTAATCGAAGATTATATCACATAATCTAAACCATACATACATTCTGGATTCTATTGAGCATTGGAGGAACAACTCATAATGATTAATTAATTTCATGCACTTATAATGAAGGATGAATAACTTGCATTAATCAAAAGTGTATTATAATTAATTTTACATGCTTATTAAAGGAAATTAATTACTCACATGCCATATATTCAATGGAAATCTAAATGTAATTCACATCATAATGTCAACATCTCAAACATAAATAGTTAAGATAAATACTTATTTAAACAATCTTTCCATCAATTATAATCATTCACTATCACAGTGACTACAACATTTAGCTATACATAACAATCCTTTCTATCCTTTCTACTTAAATTGAATACTCAGTTATCTTTTCATATTTACAACTGTATGAATCATACATATAAGATCTAAATTTTGATTGCAACCACTATTCAACTAGGATTGGATTCTATTACAAATGTGCTTAATAATTTACAATTTTGATAAACATCCATCAACAATGTATATCAGTAATTACAATAATCAATTTGTTCAACATTTATTTCTTTTTCCAACTGAGTAAGAAGAGGGTTTGTCATAGACTAGCAGTAGACCATATCTATGCAGAGAGGGAGAGTATCATAGAGGGATATTCCTCCAACCATAGAGCCTTTCAGATCCCCCACACACCTCTCATCCATTAAGAGTGGACCTAACCTTCATGATTAAGATAGATAAAGATTTGAAAGCTGAGAAAGAGATCACTGTGTAACTTACCAACACAACTACTCCACGTAGCTTCTTGTGAGTGTGACTATGAATCGAGACAGGAATTAAAACATTCCCAATGTACACTACCCATATACACTACTTATGGTCATAAGTTTTAGATTCGTCAAGCACCCCTTATTGAATTTTAACTAATTAGATAACTGAGTTATTCTGTAGGTCTAGTTAGGATACCCTCCCATATCTTATACCACATGTCTCGCATCCACTACTCTTATCCCAAGGTCTCCCCAACCTAGACATCTCATAGTTACTGGGTCTAAATAATCCCTATTACCAATTGTTTGTTTTCTTAAGAATGTGATTAAAAGACTATGATTTACATGGGTGTCCCATACCACCCATGTAATCATCATCTTGTTTGTACATTGATGAATGATTAGTTTACTAAAATAGGAAGTTTATTATAAACCTACTTTGTTAACCTTGATTTCTATGTTTCGTTGTTTAGCAGGGCCATTATCATCTCAAACCAAAGCTTTCACCTTACCTCCTATTTACTCATAAATGAAACTTAGTGATGGTTAAACTAAGTGTAAACATACTATAGACTAGATAATGATTATTCATCCCTATCCAATTATACACGATGTTGCCAAAGTTGTCCAATTCCATTTAAAATATCATTATCAGGTTAATATAAATGATAGGTAATATACCTATAGATCTCATTCTTATAACCATAGTGTTTTCAAGGATTTTCATACATAGTGATAAACTATTAACAATAAACCAAAAATTCCAATTAAAGAATTTAAAACACAAACAAATGTTCATTATTAACTAGCTCCTTCAAAACACATCATTTACAATGTCCGTCAAGGTTGTGATTTTTAGTTTCCCTTATAAAATCGATCAGAGCTAACTCCAAATCTTATGTGGGACTATTATACCTACATTTTTTCAATTATTATAAATAATAAAAGATTTATTTTTGAGAACAAATTAATTATTTTGCAAGATTAGCAAGTCATTCATCTTGCTAGAAGGACACATATTACTTGGTTCCATACACTATTTAATTTCATGGATGTTATTAAAATATTTCATTTAGTCATATATTACCTGGATAACCTCATGACATAAATTGTTGTCTATTTTAATAATTTTTGTATTCGGAAAATTATTGTTAAGTTGTATATCATGACAATCTAGTCTGACCCTTATTTTAATATGGTGCAAGGATAATATTTTGACTCTAATATTATTAGTACTAATGTATAATCATGTGTTATTGTTTATTTATTTCATATCATAAATATTACGGTAATAATTTATTAACAATTTATTATTATTTACCAGATATAAAAAAGTTAATTACATAAATTTTCAACATGTAGAGTGAGGCGACTTACTATAAAGGTAAAACCACTCAAGTGAAATGGCATAATAACATAATTGAAGGAAGTTCAATATATTTAGTTAAAGCGTAAACACTCACTAACTTAGGTAGATAATATAAATTAGTTTTATTATTAAATAAATTACCGTATCATCAGCCAAAGGCGCCTCTTCTTTTCTTTTCTTTTTTTCCCTTTTGATTATTTGCTAGGTAAAACCACTTGGAAAGTGGCACCACCTAATGGAATATTTTTTACAGATATATGATGCCAAAAGATTAGCAACAGTTTTTATAAATTTAAAAAAAAAATGATATTATTATTATCTAATATGGAGAAGGGTACTACCGCTGGTTTATTGAAGAGCTAACTCAAAATATGTGCTTTAAAACTTTCGTTTATTGACCACATAAAGAAATTGGATAGTATTGCACCACATTAAAGTTACAAAAGTGTGTCATACTATCAATTATTACCATCAAAGTTAAGTGGGAGGAAGGCATTTGTTCTGAAAATGATCAATTAGCTGCTAAAACCAAGACTACACTGCAATATATTTAAAGATAGCATAAAGATTTTATTTCCTAAAGTGTCATACTGGATTTATACCATGTTGTCCTATTCATGGGTCTTTATTTGCATTTAATCTAACTTTTGATATTTCCAAATACAAATTTTTATTGAGGATGCCATATTCAGTGAATAGTTTTCAAGGTCTAGCAAATTATCATCTGCTGGAAAAAGTTTACAAGTACAGGTGATCAAGAGAGAAGCTTTATACAAAATTGCTCCTAGTTCAAAGTTTTCTAAAAAAGGATTATATTTAAGGTTTTCATTTTCTTTTGTCTTGAAATTACTAACCTTATGAATTCAATGTCCCAATTTGTTTACTAAATATTGATTCTAGTGTCCAATTTTATGACTTTGGGCTAAGTGATCTTGATAGCCTATAATAGGAGTTTGATTTCTATCTAACCCTAATCTTGGTTATTGTTTTAATATTGGTTGTTTTATTTTTATTATTATTTTCTTATTTATTCATTTTTTTTCGTGATGAAGGGCATTGTTATCACCAAAAGAAAGCTTAAAACTAAAGCACCCTTCTAAGACATTTTTTTTTGGAAATGCATTCGACAACATAAAGTACATTAGGTTTAAAATTAAAAATTAGTTTTAAACAACTTCAAGTTATCAAAAGGAAAGTGGCGACTCACTACAGGCTTGCACCCATCTCCTTTGAGTAGAAATGCATTCAGGTTTTAAAACATAAATGTCATCTGCTAAATTCAAACCTCTGCCTAAGACACCTTTCTACTACATGGTTTCCCTTCACAGGTAGAATCATTTATAATACTGGTATATGTTTTTATAAATATAATACTCTTGGCTTCATTTATGAATGTAAGTAAGGTGGCTAATTACTTTTATGGTTGATTATTCTTGTGATAGGAAGAGTATAGACATTAATCAAAAGGTACACTAGAAATATACTAAATTATTGGTTCAATCAATAACGAATAGATCAAATCACTTGAATAACACATATGATTACAACATCACATCTACATATTAAAAACACCTAGTTCTGATGCTATTTCATCTTCCTCTGTAAGTTTTTCTCTTGCTCGAATGTACTACTCCTTTCTTTAGAATAAAATCCTCTCCTCTAAAAACAATATCCTTCCTCCTCTATTAACCCAACTTCATCTCCTTTGGCATGTTCCCTTTCCATTCCAATAACACTTTCTTATTTTCATCCTTCAACCACTACATTAAATGCCTTCTATAGACTTTTATTTCTATGGAGACTCGTTGGGATGAAATTTAAAGTTTGTAGTTGAATGCATTTAATTTTTAAAAGAGTCCAATTAGAAAACAAGTCCCTTTCTCCATGTGATAAAATATTTTCAACCAAAATCATTTAATGCCTCGTTCTATATGATCATGTACGTCCAAGGTTAAGCTGGAGTCTTTTCAAACCTAAAAGAGTTATTAGATAAATTTTTATATTATAATTATTTTTATTTTCAAATAATTATTTATGGTCTAAAGATATGGTGAACACCTCACTAATCATGCAACCATAAAATAGTCCTTCAATTATTGCATAAAGGGTAACCATATTTAATTTAGCATATTAAGTTCATTCATAGACTCAACCTGACTTGGTTGATTAAATAAAGATAGCATACCAAAAGATCAAAAAGGTAAGAATTATAGCTAGCCCATCTATGGAATTCATATGGGATACTTAGTTCACTCGATCAACACATCCTCTTTCTTTTTTATCGACACATTATCTATTCCAACTCTCCTCGATGATACCCTCCCTCTCTACAGGGCCAGAGCAACCTTTGATGGAAATGCACACTAAGACAAGACCTGTTAACTATAAATAATTCTAAATATATATTAATTATATAAGTACAATAATGTTAAAGCATCGACATGTTCCTATGTTATTTGCAAACATGTTTGTTTACCCTACACAACTCAATGTCAAATTTACATTAGATCTATGTGCATATCATTAACCATTTTAAATCCCATAATAATATAACGTATGGTAATAATCATCTTAAGAATGTATTTATTTAGTTCCACAATGGATACAAGCACTCAATAGTAAATAAATATCACAAATTTACCCAGATAAGTTTACATGGCACACCACATTGACATGAGTGAGTAATTATTACATGCATATAAAAATGTGATAAGACACTTTTTCTTTCACATTTTTAGGCTATCAAAGTGCCCTAAGGGTTTCAAAGTCAATAAAACTTAAATAACAATTTATGCACAATAATTTCCCCATTTTATTCCCATTATTTACCCAAGGCTCATATTATATTCCAATGTCCATGATGTCAACACCCAACGATGGAAGATACCTTTTTGCTAAGGCATAACAAATTTTGTCAACATGTTCCCCCATAAACCCTACCACCTCCCATAAGGCAAACACATCAATGTAAGGGTTATGGTATCCTCAATCAACTCATACATACCCCTGCTAATATTTATATTGTGGAGATATTAAAAAGAACAATGGTTTGCATAAATATCTTATATGATGATTTGTGCAATACAACTCTTCCTGGTGATACACAACCAACATCATTTTCTTTTATCATGATTAAACTCAAGGATGTCAACCAAGTCATCCAATTCAATAATGAAGAGTTTTGTCCTAAAAACATTATGAAACAAGATGTTCTTCTTATTATTCAAGGTTAAATACTTGGAATGGTCATCGAGTGTGTTTTGGTAGACAATGACTCAGGAGTAAATAGTTGTCATTTTATGGTCTTACAATAATTGGGTATCAATATGAATAACATTAGAAAATTAGAACAAAATATAAGGGGCTTTGATAATACCCCTTGCCAAAGACTTGGGGCTATTAAATTGGATTTAATAGTAATTCCAAACATATTATCCATTATTTTTCAAGTCATGCCAAATCGATTACACTATAGCTTATTTTTTGGTAGACCTTCGATTGGTGCCATGGAGGTCATACCTTTTACATTCGATAGATGTATCAAATTTTTAGATGAAAGATTCAGCTATACTCTTCTAATAGATGAGTCAATTTTCCAATATTTTTAAAATGACTCAATCAGAACTTGATGATCATCTTGTTAGACCACTTGCATAACCTATCACCCGTGATCAAGTAGGTGAGTCAAGTATAATGCATGCTCAAGTACCAAGCATTAAAGAAGACACACATAAATTATTACCAATTACCACACAACAAGTGGATACAATATTAGATCTCCATCTTTTGGAAAATTTTGCACATCATAATTACATAATACATATTGGTATGATAGTGATGTTGATGATATGCATAATCCAACAAATGACAAATTACATCAGCTTAATTTCAATCATGTGGATCCTGAATAATATTTATCACAAACTCTATTCACACTTATGGGAGTGGGAACTAATCAAGAGGTTACAATAAATGAAGATCAATCAGAAACCCCTATGGAAGCACAATTTTCAAAGAATAATGAAAAATCTATTGCTTGGGATGAACAACATAATGAAAGTAGTACTACTATTTACAATATTAACTCTAAAAAATACAAGAGCAAATTCAATATTTATGTATGAGGGTTGTATCATTTGAAGACAATATTACAAATACTCTCAAGCTTCCAAATAACATGTCTCTTCAAAACCAAATACAAGGTGCACAACAAAAGCAAATTGATCAACAAAAACTACAAGTTGCACACTACAACAAGGACATGTTTCTATAAGAACCGATCCAAAAGGAATATTTATAATCAAACAAAGAAAAATACGTTTTTAAATTTTCAAGTTATCATCCTCAAGAATGGATATCTTCTAATAGAAAGATAAAAGCAATACAAATCACATATGGTTAACACAGTTTCAAATAGGGTGACTAATACATGTTCATCACATCTAGACCATTAAACTCTTAGTCTTCACATTGATGGCAAGAAATGTACTGAGGTTGAGGTTGTTTCCCTTAATGAGTCTAATATATGTAGCATGACATTCCTTCAACATTTAGGATACAATAGGAAACATTTGGGTAATAACACCAGAACAAAATGATGCATTGGATCCTTTAACTTTCCTATCACGCTAGGCCAAAAAATGTGTTTTGTTACATTTGACATTGACCCTACCATAGATCAATACAATGAAAATTTGGAAAATCATGGATGACAACAATGGGGTCAAATTTGGACAAAGATCATAATTATGTCACATTTGAGCATGAAACTGCAATGGTCATATCTCACACATAGGTTAATCTCCCATGAAAAAATAAATAAAGGAAAATACCTCTTCATAGATTCTTATTGCAAATACAGCTAACACAATCATAGAAAAGGCACATGATATGACACATTTCAAAGAATAAAAGACATTAGAACATTCACAAGCACACTATGGAGCGGTTGTATTTCCATATTCAAATATAACTAATTAACATAATAATATTATGAATTTACAAGACCACAAAGATAATTATGACCTTGATGAGGACTATGTAGAAGATTGGAACAACTATCTTGATAATCAAGGTTCTCCATAAAAGCATATGATTCTAACTAGTGGGTTAAGACATAATTCAAATGATGATTATAAATGTTATGCAGGAACTTCATATAAACCTCATGTAGATTAGGTCATTAGTTAGGCAAACCCATTTCAAACATTCAAAAATTAAAAGACACTTAAAATCTTACAAAAACCTTCAAAATAATTTCAAAAAAAAAAATAGGACTTGAGCAAAAAAAAAATATGTTATTTACTTTTGTTGCAGGCCATACATTATATATGCATTCTTAGATGTTAGACTTCCCTTTTACACAATGGCGATGCTTATGTTGCATGCATCTCAATCTAGAAGTTATATCATAATAGATATATCTATCTACAACCTCAAATACAATGTTGAGCAACATATCATACAAGTGTCTTGCTAAACTCACTCATATTTTACATTGTGATACTAGATGTTATACATTGGTAACAACATGACATTGATACATATGTATGGAATATACCAGTTTCACTTATTTTGTGCTCCTTTAATGATGTTCACTTTCTTGCATAACATTGCTTATTTATTGGGTGTGGCCCTCAACCCTTGTGTAAATTTTGATAAAACATCTCTATGCAATCATTATTTCATATATGTGACATTTGAACATGTCCATTGTTTGTATCACATGACCTTATGTGTGTGTAAAATATTTACTCATGCAACTATTTGAACATGTCCCTTGTATGTGACATTTGATCTTATTGTATGACATTGTGTGACATTATTGTGTGTTGTATTTATGTTGTTATTGAGTTTGATTAGTTGTGTCATGATCTTCATCGTGCACTCTTGGGCATCATCTAATATAAATATACTAACATTTTTTCATGCTTCATTTATAAATCTATCTAGACATGACACTTGTATGCTTCAAAATTCAATATGTTACCTGCTTCGAGTGATAGTTACACTTCTATGATGATATACTTCTCCCACATGCTGACATAATAATGAATATATATATTTATCATTATATCATTAATTTTTCTTTTGAGATGAGTGACTTGCAAGCTACATCCCTCATATCAAAAGTGGGGAATCATAATGGGCTTGTCTCAGAGATCTAAACCTCCATAAATAGATTTGGTATAGAATACAAGTTCAAAGATACAAAGTATATGTTCAAAAATATAGATTACATGTTTTTAAAGATCCAAACTAATGCAAAAAATAGATTTTACAATAGAATATAAGTATCTAAAAGATACAAGTGATTTCACAAATCAAACATATGGCATAAATTGGCACATTTTTATAGATTCTAGGGGCATATGACATGCATATGCACTCAATTTTAAAAGATCAAAGTACATAACTATACACACTTTAAGGCATATACATGGGCATGTGCAAGACTATTATAAAATCAAAGTTACAAGTTACAAATACATTTACAATTAAGCATATTGATTCTTAAGAATTATATATCATTGTCAGATATTCATAAGGGGCATGATACTCAATCATGCTGAAACTTTTTCAAAGATGCAAATTAAAAATATTCAACATTTTCAATGTTTCAAACTTCAAAATATTTAAAGCAAAACTTATATGAGCAATGCAACCATAATGGGGGCATGAATATTTCTCACTTCTTTTCAATCATGCAAGTCTAGAATCTAGATTGACCTACATTGGTGTGATTTGAATTTGTGCAGGTGATGTACATTAAAGTCTAGTGACACTCAACAACATTCACATAACTTCTAGCGAACTTAGCTTGGTTCCACCTTTCTAGGTTAGTACATTATGTATTATTCCCTTTCATGAGAGTTGGTATAATGCATTATTACAACCATAGAGCTTGATTAGTTATTAAAATTGGAACTTGATCACCCTTAATTCTCCATGACTCAAAAATTCTAAATGTTTCATCATGGGAGCATGGTTCTCCATTTTTTAGTTACAAGTTTTATAGGGCAATTAGGTTGCACCTACATAAAGGCGTACTCCTCCCTTTCTCTCTTTTCAATTTTTAAAATTTCAAAATTCAAACTTTTTAAAAATTCAAATGAACAAAATGACTACTTCATGATCTGTTGTAGGGTTTGTTAAATTTGAGTGCCCTACATAATTTAAGTATCTTTTCAGAGATGAATTGTGTTGTTGTACACACTTAGGTTCAAAATTGTTTCTCCTTTACTCTAGTTGTTTCATTACTACAATATAGGGGGGTGAATATCGATAGATAAATTTTGTCATAGATATGTGACAATGCTAATTATTGACACATTTTGAGCTACATGACTTATACTGAAATACATAACTCTTATTTGTAATTACTCTAAGTCATTCATCTATATGTGGGTTTGACCCTTTATTTACAGTTACCATTATATATAAATCTCAATGTTAAATGTTCAAGTTGTTTAAAATCAACTTCATATTATTCTCTAAAAACATCATGTCTCTGATCTCTCTAGATAAGTCCACCCTAGGTAGACAAGGGTATAGTGTGAAGATGCCCACTTCAGTCAGCTGCTTCCTATCATAAACAATGACTAACTTTTGAAATTCAAATCAATCTTTTGGGTCTTCCCACCTGATTCATATGGTTGGCTAAAGGGAAATTTCAAAATATTTTTTAATAAATTCATGTTAAGCGTCATTCATTATCCCCACTCATTATTCACTTGAAAAAAACATTTATACTTATACACATTGAGTAATTTGCCTTGTTCTACCCAAATTATACAATATTCACAAGGAGCAGTCATAATCCAAGTCAATATCCCTCAAAATCAAGCCAAGAGATATCATTATCAAATCTTAAATCCATCTTCTAGTTGTGTACATCCAGTCAAAAGAGCACAAATTACACATTCACTCTAGGTGGGAGAAATATGTGGGCTTGATTTCCCTCCTTGGATTATTGAATACATAGAAAATGGCCAATCATCATAGGGGTGATTGAGCCCAACTTAACCCGTTACACTTCTCTCTATTTCTTATAGGTTTTCAAGCTATCAAAATTCCTTAAGTGTTTCAAAATCAAGAGAAGTTAAACAATAATTTTTGTGTATAAAAACCCTAATTGTGATATCTCATAATTCTCCTCATTTATAGGCACAATAGATGCAACCATCAACTTTAACACACAATCAACCCAGACAAGTCCATTGTCAAATGGACTAGGGCATACTATATGTCTGTTTATCTATTGTGTTCCTATCCAAAAATATTCTTTGCCTCTACTTTTGTCATGTCATTCCTACATCTCTATTTTCTTTGTCTCTTCTTATATTTCAGTTGTCACAATCAACTGAGATACGTTTGTGGTCAATAGACTTGGGTGCATTCCATCATTCTCCACTTACAATGTACTTATCTAGATTCCTTTTATAATTTTTGTATTATACCAAGCTTTCATAATCACATCTTCTCCCCCTTTTCACAATTAGATAATTAAAATGATCGACGAGTATCCATGTGAAAGATAAGTATTTTATTTCGTAATACTTTCCCAAAAGATTAGTTTTCCATGTTTAGTATTTGTCAAAATTAGAATAGTTAATTATTTAAATATCTTTAGCATATTGATATTTTATAGTTTTAAAGCCTATCTACAATATTATATCATTTAGTTTTTTTAATCAAAAATAAGGTAAAACATAATGGTGAGCCTGAACCCTTGTTCTCGATCCTCTACTTTATGATTTTCATTTTATTTGCTTGGTTTTCCTTGAAACTATGTTTTGGTAGTTTTAAAATTCACAGTTTTTTTTTTTTTTGGCAAAGTGGTTGTCAATTTTACATGCATTGTGGTGTGAGGTGTACTTCCCAAATACTCAATCCATTTCAACACTATATATGGAATTTAGTTTATGTGTACCTCATAGTGTATTATAAATTCCTAGGATTCTATTTTTAGCCATACAAAGCCTTCAGTCATCTATTCTTTTAGTGCACCTATAAGCGCTTAGACTTAGGAAGTTAATCTCAATGTACCCTATGAAATGGGGTAGTGCATATATGAATATGATAGAATACTCCCTAGTGTTCACTATTTATTATAGGAATTGATATATTTGAGAGTCTGCAAAGCAAACACACCCCTGATTAACACACCCTTCTTCCTTGTTTCAAAATTTTCAAATGCAAAACCATAGTCATAATGAGTGCACCCAGTTTTTCTCTTTTTAGATTCAGTATTACATGTTGTCTTACTTTACAGGCTATTTTTTATTACTTATATATGTTCCAATTATTCACCCAAGCCTCAAACTAGATTTCAATGTCCATGTTGTTAGCACCTGATGAGGGTGGATACCTCATATGTCAAGGCAAAATGAAGGTGGCCAACATGTTCCCTCATAACCCCCACCATGTCCTATAAGTAAATCACATCAATTTAGGGGTTATGATATCCTCAATCAACTCAAAAAATTTCCTACTTAAATTCATATTTTAGAGCTATTAAAAAGATCAACAATTCACAAAGATATCTTGCATGATGCTTTATGCGATACAACTCTTTTTGGTGATATACAACCAACATCATTTGCTTATATCATAAACACACTCAAACATGTCATGCAGGTCATCACATTTGATAATGGAGATTTGCCTCCTATGCACATCATAGACTAAGATATTTCTCTTACTATTCAAGGTCAAATACATGAAAAGGTCATCAAACATGTTTTGGTAGACAATGACTCAATATTAGATATTTGTATCTCTATGGGATTACAATAATTGGGTACAAATCTGAATAACATTCAAAAAAAAAAAAATTGTTAGGGGCTTTGATAATACCCCTTGCCAAACACTTGGGGCTATTACATTAGATTTAATAGTAGGCCCCAAAATACTACCCATAGTTTTTCAAGTCATGCCAAACCAATTACAATACAACTTATTTTTGGGTAGTCTATGGATTTATGCCATGGAGGTTGTACCTTCTACATTTCATAGTTGTATCAAATTTTTAGATGGACTCAAGTATTCTCTTCTAGTAGATGAATCACCTTTCCAATATTGTAAAATGAGTTGATCAAAACTTGATGATCATCCTAGTATACCACCTACACAACTTATTGCACTAGACCAAATGCATACATACAAGGTAAGTGAGTCAAGTACAGTACATGCTCAACTACCAAGCATTCAAGAAGACACACAAAACACTTTACTAGTTACCACACAACAAGAGGATACAATATCATATATCCCTCTTTTGAAAAATTCTACATATCCTAATTACATCATTACAGATTGGTATGATAGTGATGATGAAGATATATATAATCCAATAGATGAGAAATTATGCCAACTCAATTTCAATCATGTGGATCCCAAATAATATTTGTCGCTAGTCTATTCACACCTGCAGGAGTTGGAATCTATCAAGAGGTTACAATAAATGAAGGTCAATCATAAATTCCTATACAAGCATAATCTTTAAATAAAAAGGAAAAAACTATTGCTCAATATAAATAACATAATGAAAACATTACTACTCTTTGAAATATTAACTCTAACAAACAAGAAGAGAAAAATCAATTTTTAGTTCTACGGGTTGCATCGCTTGAAAATACTCTCAAGCTTTAAAATAACATGTTTCTTCAAAACCAAATACAAGGTGCACAACATAAGCAAATTGAAAAATAATAGTTGCAAGTTCCACAATATAAGGAGGATAGGTTTCTACAAGATCCGATCCAAAAGGAAAAATTATAATTAGACAAAGAAAAGCAAATTCTAAATACATAATTTAACATCCTCAAGAAATGATTTCTTCTAATAGACAAATGAAAGCAAGACAAAATAGAAGTGGCTAATATGGTTTCAAAGACAATGACTAATACACGCTCATTATATCTAGACCCTTTGACTCTTAGTCTTCACATTGATGGTAAACAATGTGTTGAGGTCGAGGTTGCTTCCCTTTATGAGGTTAATATATGTGTAACATGACACTCCTTCAATATTTAAGGTATGATCAACAACATTTGGGAACTATTATTGGGCCAAAATGTTGCATAGTATCTATTGACTTGCATGTCACACTGAGCCCAAAAATGTGCTTTTTTACATTTCACATTGACTCTACTGTAGATCAATGCAAGAATTTTTTGGGATAATCAAGGATGATAATAATGGGGGAAACTTTGGACAAAGATCGTACTTCCATCACATTTGAGCATGAAGTTGAAATGGTCACAATTTCATCCATAGATGAGTCCATCATGAAAATGCAAATAAAAGTAAATACATCTTCAGAGATTCTTAAAGCAAATATAGATAACACAATCACAATAGAGGCATGTGATACGACACTTTCTGAAGTATAAAAGACATCACAATATTCACTAGCACACTTTGGGGTAGTTGGATTTACGTATTGAGATATAAATAATCGCCATACTAACACTATGAATTTATAAGAACATGAAGATAATTTTCAACCTAATTCAGATTATGTATAAGATTGATACGACCATCTTGGCAACCCAGGATCTTTGCAGAAACATCCCATTCCAACTAGTGGAATAACATAGAATTTAAATGATGATTATATATGTTATGCAGGAAATCCATGGGGACATCCTCTAGATCAAGTCATTGTTTAAGAAAACCCATTTCAAACAATCCAAAAATACAAAAAATTGAATATTGGATAAATACAAAAACATTCAAAATATTTAAAAAATAATAAAAAATTAGGTCTTGAGCATAGCATAAGATGCTAGTTACTTATTTACAAATGTTATTTATCATTGGTAAATAACATATTATATTCTATATACACATGCATTTCATGAAGTATTTGAGTTTGATGCAAGACATACATTACATATGTATTCTTAGATACACAACTTTTGTTTTACTTAGTGGCTATGCCTATGCTATGGATATCTCAATCTATAGGTTACATCATAAAAGGTTATATTTATTTATTACCTCAAATATAATGTTGAGCTACATATCATAAAAGTACCTTGATAAACTCACTCATATTTTGCATTATGTTACTAAATATGTTACAATGCTAACAATATGACATTGATACATATGTATGGAGTAGACTAGTTTCCTTACATGCAAATTTATTGAGCATCTATATGACATCATCATTTGATGTGTGCAAAATTTTACCATGTCCACTGCTTTTGACCCATGACCTTATATGTGTGAATTTTTTTTGCTTATGTGGCATGTGAACATGTCCTTTATATGCAGCCCTTGGCCTTATTGTATGACATTGTGTGACATTATTACATGTTATGCTTGTGTGTTTGTTGAGCTTGATTAGTGGTTTGATGATCTTTATCATGCACTCATAGGGAATCATCTACTCCGAAGATACTCATATTGTTACGAGTTTAATTGCTAAATCTATTTAGACATCACACTTATATACTTTAAAATTCAATATGTTACATGCTTCAAGTGATCAATTATAATTCTATGATGACATACTTCTCTAAAATGTTGACATAATACTATACAACCATATATTTATCATAATAGTTAAATTTTATATTGAGATGAGTGACTTGCAGTATCTATGCCTCATCTCAAAAGGTGGGCATCACAATGGGCTTGTCTTAGAGATCTTAATCTATATGAATAGATTTGATATAAAATACTAGCTCAAAGATACAAAGTAAAAGTTCAAAAATATAGAGTATAGGTTTTCAAAGATACAAACTAATGCAAAAATTAGATTTTACAACATAATTCAGGTCTTCAAAAGATACAAGTGATTTTATAAATCAAACATATAGAATAAATTAGCACATTTTTACATATACTAAGGTATATGGCATGCATATGCACTCACTTTTCAAAGACTCAAAAGTGTATAATTATACACACTTGAAGGCATATGCATGGGCATATACAAGGCAATTAAAAAGTTAAAGTTGCAGATTACAAATACAATTATAATTCAACATATAGATGCATAAACATTCTATATTATTGGATCATATTTAGAGGTGACATGATACTCGTTCATGTTCAAGCTTATTCAAAGATGCAAATTTCTAAAATTGAATATTTTCAAAGTTCAAATATTCAATTTCAAAAAAAAAATTCTATGAGCAATGTGGTCATGAATATTCTTCGTTTTATTTTCTATCATGCAACTCTATAATCTAGATATATCTATATTAATGTTATTTGAATAGTGTGTCGGTGATGTACATTAAAATATAGTGACAATCAACAACATTGGCATCATTACTAGCCAACCTAGCTTGGTTCCACCTTTTTGGTTTTGTTAATTGGGTACTATTCCCTTTCATGAGAGTTGGGATAGTGCATATTTCTAACTCTAGAGCTTGATTAATTATTTAAATTGGGACTTGATCACTCTCAATACTCCACGTTTCAAAATCTCTAAATTTTTCAGCTTGGGGGCATGGTTCTCCATTTTCAATTACAATTTATAGGATAATTTGGTTGCACTTACATACGTGTGTACTTCTTCCTTGCTCTATTTCATTTTTTAAAATTTCAAAGTTAAATATTTTTCAAATTGCAAATGAACAAAATGATCACTTCATGAGTTTTTGCAGGGTTTGTTACATTTGAGTGCCTTGCATAATTGAAGTATTTGCTCAAAGACAATGTGTTGTACACACTCAGACTCAAAATTATTTCTCCTTTAATCTAAAATTTTATTTACTAGAATAAAAGTGGGGGAAAAGTAGACACACAAATTTGGCCATAGATACTTGACAATGCTAATTCTTGACACATTTCAAACTACATGACTTATGCTCAAATACATTACTCTTATTCACCATTCTTCTAAGCCATTCGTCTATATGCAAGCTTGACACTTTGTTTGTCATTGCCATTATACATAACTATCGATGTTAAATATCCAAGCTATTTAAAATCATCTTCATATTGTCCCTTAAAAATCTTATGTTTATGATTTGTCTAGACAGATCTACCTAAGTAGATAGGGGCATAATGCAATGCTGTCCACTTAGGTCGGCCATGTCTCATGCTAAATAGTGGATAGTTTTTAGAAGTCAAATAAATATTTTGGGTCTTCCCACATGTTTCACAGTGTCAGCAAAAATAAATTGTCAAAATATTTACCTATAAATACATGTCAAGTGTCATTCATTATACCCACTTGCTATTTACTCTGCACAAGCATTCACACTTCTATACATTAATTAAACATGCCCCTATTCTTCCAAAATTTTGTAATATTCATAAAATATAGTCATAATCCAAGGTAAGATCCCTCAAAATCAAGTCGATAACTATCAATGTCAAGTTTCAAATACATCTTCTAGTTGTGTACATCTATTCAAAGGAGCACAAATTTCACACACTTTAGGTGGGAGAATTATGTGGGCTTGATTTCCCTTCTCAGAGTATTAGATACGTAGGCAATTGTCAATCACTAGGGGGTGATTGAGGTCACTATTAAAGTTCTCCAAGGGTTTCAAAGGTAAATCAAACAATAATTTTTTGCGTAGTCAAACCCTAAGTTTGATATCTCATATTTCTCCTCATATATAGGTGCAACAAGTGCAAAGATCAGTTATAACACCCAATCAACCCAAACACAAAAACTATGGCACACTACACCTCTTTTTTCCTATTGCACTCATATCCAAAAATATTCTTTGCATCTACTTTTGTCCTGTCATTTATAGATCTCTGATTTATATATCTCTTCTTGTCTGCATATATCATAATCAATAGAGACAAGTCCACTCTCAATGGAATCTGGTGCAATACTCCACCATCCACTTACTATGAACTTGTCCATATTCCTTTCCTAAAATTTTGCCTTAAACTAAGCCTACATAGTCACCTCTTCTTCCACTTTTCATAAGTAGACAATCAAAACAGTCAACAAGTATCTGTGTGTAAGCTAAGTAGTTTCCTTCCTAATATTTTCCTAAGATAGAAGTTTTACATATTTAATATGTGTAAAAATCATAATTTAGTTAATCATTTATATATCTTTAACATTGTGATTTTTTTTTAGTTTTACACCTACAATATTAATTCATTTAGTATTTTATCAAAATAGGGTAAAGCGGGCATATTACTTCACTAATTCAGGTATGGGACCCAGATCTCACCACTTAACTCTAAATTTGGTGACCCCTCTTCTATAAATATCAATGCTAAAACATTATTAGCCAAATATCTCACCATGATTACTCATGATTGTAATGATTCATAAGGTTGCAGGTATTTGGAGTGAGAAATCATTAATGCAAGTAACATATGACATTTCATGGTAGATTGGACGGGTTAGGTGATGGCTTGTGTGAGTAGTTTAGGTACTCATCACCCATCCCTACTCTTCTCATTTGAGACAAGTATTAAACACCATTGAGAGCTATGTGAATACTTATAGGTATGCCATCCTTCCCTTCTAGTTTTCATTAATTTGGCTACATTTTTTTGGTTGGTTTTTGATTCATTTTTCTATCCTGGTTGATGGATATGTCGGGTATGGACTTTAAAAGCTAAAATTGATGGTCTTAACCACATTTTTAAATTTTTTTTGAATCCCCTATTTGAATTTTCCCACTCCCTTGTGCATAACTTCTTATTCTATAATGTTATAATCATGGTTGTTCTCTCTTAGATTCTTATTTTCTAAAATAATGCTTGGGGGGAACCAATTTACTCAATGAAAGGAATTGGATTGTCAGGGTAGTATTATTTAAAAGTATTTTTTACATTTTTTCATAAATGTACTTGGATTTTTTTACTTGGCATTAGGAAAGCTTAGTTTTTTGAATAATCGGAAACCCTAGTTTCCCCCCAAAAGGAGGAGGTTGCTTAATGCTTGATCTTAACTATTGTTTGTTCATTTGTGCCAACTTTTGTATTTGTTTTGGTTTTGGAAAAACAATTGACTACCTTCAATTGAGAGGCTTTACTTTAAATGTGCATAATAACTTCAATATTTTTATTACTATTCTAATAAACATGGAATAGTCCTTTTTATATTGATAAAAATAATAACCTTATTTTGGATCTGTCCACTAGGGATACAGGGTTTCCCATTATTTAGGTGCCCATTTTCCTTCATTCCTTGTTGCCACCGTTTTTTTTCCATTCCTTCTTTCTCTTTTCTAATGTTAGGTCTTCATCTGGGTAAAACTATGAACAACAAACTTTTATTTCTTAACACACGTCTTATTATTTGAATTTATCATTATAATGCGTATACACCCATAGCTTCCTCCTTTTTTTATCTTTTCAATCATATTTATTTTTATGATATGACTTAAAATATATGCAAAAACATTACAAATTATTTAAGGGTTTTATATAACCAAAGAAAATAAATTTTAATTGATTTTTCAAAGTTCTTATAAGCTCTTTGTGGGTGCAAGTTTTGTCATTACGTTATAGGTCTCAAACATAAAATAAGATATTTTAGTCAAAATTATTTACTTCTTAAATTTAAAGATCACGTGTAATAACACGTATCTGGAACCTACCATAAAATTACCTAAAATTTGAATCATAAAAAATGACTTTTTAATTAAAACTTTGTACAAATAATAAAAAACTTATACTCTTTAAAAAATGAATTATGAATTGAAAATATACATAAAATGAAGTATATATATCTCATATTTAAAACACTAAGAATTTAAAACGATCTTATACAAAGACCAAAAATAAAATATAGTATGAAATGTAAGATAGTATGAATTGGTCTTATATAATGCGGACTTTTTTTAAATAAAAAAAGAGAAAAATATTTGTTTCCCAGTTAAACTCGATGGAAGCTACACAGCAGTACAAATAGTTTAAATAATTGACATAACAGACCTTTGGTGAGCAGAGTCGAAAGCTTTGGAAGAGGAAGAGCTGTGCATATTTCGTGCAAGGATTCGTTTTTCTTTAAATGGACCGACGCAACAAGACGGTAAAGTCTTTTTATTGCTTTTTGGCTCTCAAATCTATACAGATTAATGATACAAACACTACTCGGATCCATCCTTTGTCAACTCAATGGAAATTTAGGTTAATTAGGGCCAATGTTCTTATGTATTATAATGTTCTGGTAATGTTTTCATGCTGTAGGCTGTTAGTAAGGATATATTCCCATTCTCGCAGACTATGTCATATCGTCTTTTTAATGATTATTTTTCCTGGTTTTCTTTAATGTTTTGGCATGTGATTATCGGCCAAATGGTATTTTCTGGCCATGTCATTAGGTGATCTATCGCTGGAAATTGGAAAACTAAAAATTGGGGGTTTCCGCATATTGAACCAAATATTTTCATAATAAAGAATCAGCAGCTTAAATTACTTTGTCAAGATATGAATCCGCGAGCATTTCTGAAAAATTCAACTGTGATTTGCGGTGTTCTATTCAAATTTCACATATTAGTCTTGAAGATTGATAGTTATCCTGCTTATTTATTTATTGTTTTCTCGTGGGATTGATTTATTGATAATTGCCGTCAAAAATACATTAAAAGTGACTGCAGTGGAATTATTTGCTTAAAAGAAATCAGGGACAATTTCTTCACTGCGAAATTGCCCAAGTTTAAAATTGACGAGTCTTGTAATTAAAATGGTAGGGAAGATCGGGATTTGATTCTATATGCACTTTAGATAAAAGACAGAGAACAAGGTCTAAAGACAAATTTTCTGAATTTTGAATTTTGAACTAACGGTAGCAATGTTTGGAGACACACTGGATTAAATATTTGAACTGAATGACAATTCTTTGAAAATTCTTCACATAATACACTAGCAAATAAATTTCAGTTACAATGAAGGGACAGCTCTATATCAAGTGAACTTGGTAGGTAGGCAATTTTTTGCGAGCAAGTAGTAACATCCCAATGTAGTTATTGGATTATAATTGAAAACACAGCCATGGACAACTTAATCATTTAAATACAGAGAGATGTGTAAGTGCATGCATATGTGAAATGACACAAGGGATTCCTGAGTTGTGTAAGAAATGCTTAAAAGTCTTGCTTAGGTACTCCATGTTCTTCAGAACCGAGATTAATTCACATATGTTTGAAACAATACAATAAGTTGCATTTATACCTATTCCTTTTTTAAATATGTGAGGTGTTGTTCCTCATTTTCACGTATTCTATATAATCTTCATGTTTTTGACCATGGTTGGTTTCGGTTGGCTTCAGATAAAGCTTTCCTCGTTGTTGGGTTGATAAGTTCACATGGACATATGAACTTATGGTAACACATGCCTAAGTCATTTTAGAGACCTAATTTTAGGAATGGTTACATGTGTCAATGTAGCAGATGTAATTTTCACAAGTTTATATTAAAGATTGCAGCAAGACATTGGTAAAGCTCACCTTAGCTCCATTCTTGTAGCACTCCTCTCATGTTAATATGCTATATATTTCACTTTTGTGTGCTTCTGTTTCTCATAATTTTCATATGGAATTTGTGAATGAGTTTACTCTGACTGGTAAGATAGAGTTACAACTTTCTAGTTATTTTAATATGCAAAGCTAGGTGACTGAGATTGGAATGATGCAGCTAAGTTGGTTAAAATAGTTGTTTACAGAGGAGCAAATTAAGCAATGGTGATTGGTACTGTTGAAGGTGCCATGTGTGTACTGATAGGCTATTATGCACAGAGGGTTATAGTTGGAATTGTATGTGTTGCAAAAATATCAGCGATGTTTACACAGTGATATTTTAGTAATTATTGAATGGGAAGTTTAAACTTTAAAGATGATTTTCTTCATTCAGTGTAAGAGATTTGTAGTATTGAATTTTGTTTCAAAGATAGTGGTTTCAAGTGAAGGTTCTTCCTTATTCTTGATGGTGATGCGAGTACTGTCTTTAATTCTTGACTAGTGGTGGAAAGAGATTGTGGGTGCCATGCAAATGCATTTGAAGGATTTGACTCTTTTTGATACATCAAAGTCATGCATTTACTAGTTTAGACAATTGTTTTTTGTTTATCTGGTTGTTTAGATTTAGTATAAAACCTTCAAGCTTTGTTATTTGTCTTGTTTTAGAATTTTGTGAACCAAGTTACGATTGTGTTTTTGGAGTGTCCCTCTGCCAATTTCACTAACTCGTGTGAGCTTGGTGTCTACTATCTATCAATGCTAGATGACACTTTGTATGCTTTAAATTCTTATTTTCTACAGGTATCATAGCTAACACTTTCTGTTGTGTTCCTACGTTGTAAAAAATGTAGGTGATACATTATTTATTTTCCTTGTAAGCCCGTAGTTTGAGATAAAACATTCATGCTTTCATACAAAAGAGTATATTCTTTACAACTCACAAAATCTTAGTCAGAACAAAAGCATTGGACCCTTTTGTCACGGCTGTTGACATTAAAGTCAAATCATTAACCACAAAAGAAACAAAGAAAGTAATCATCATCCATGGCTTGAATTTTAATTTTGCACAGACATAGTTGTTTATACGATCCAATAAAATAAAATAATGTTGAAGCTAAAACAAATAAGGATAAAATGAAGACTGCACCAGCAACAAATTTATTGTAGCTAAAACCCTAATACTGTACTGCTGAATCTCTTCTTTGGCAACTGGCATGAGGTAGTCTGATTAGTAAAACGGGGAAAAGTAGTAGTTGGTAGAGATACATGTACTCTTCCGCAAGAGTTGTTAGCTCTGAAATTAAAAAAAAAATGCATAGAGTTTCGACGGTAAAGGTGAGCATGCAAAAGTGCATGCCAAAACTGTCAGAAACACAAAGAGCCTAGATGTACGAACTTGCTCTTTAGTTTATGTCTTCAATTATTATTGTTGTAATTTTCTATCACATAAAACCCCAACATGTTGCTCGAGTTAAAGAATTTTATAAAATGTAGATGCTTCTCTCCATTGACTTCAAAGTAGGTGAAAATACAAAATGTATTATTCATTCTTCTCTCCTCTGTCTTTGTGGAGAAAATGACACATTTGATGGGGTGACTGAAAATTTGATGACATCATTTTCTATGTAGATTTCTCTATCAACATGTGTTTTGATTTACAATGTAAAACATGACTGCCTTCTAAAAGTGAGTGAACATGAACAAATACCTACTATGAAGACTTTACTTGTTTTCCGTCATCATCGACAATCCCACTGATTGATGAATTTTTGGGGTGATCTCTTCCATAATATTTCCTATCAGCAAATTATAACTAGAATTATGAAGACAGAAATGGATTTTCTTAAACTTAAGTAAAATTGAAGTTTTGTACAAAATATTGTGAGATATTTCTTACTTAATATATAGAGAATTTATCAAGTATTGGCTTAAAGAAAGATGATACAATTTACAACTATTCTCCTAGTTTTTCAAGCATGTTCAAGAGCAATGTGAGATTGCAAATGAGTTGGATTTGGTTTGGAAATATCAATTTGAATAAGTGGCTCTACAAATTTTTGGACGTCTTATGATTTTCCCAATGAAATGAGCACTATATAATTATATATCCGTGAAAGAGGTGAATAACCAATTTTAAACATATACACTATATTTTTCTACTTTTAGTTCAATTTTATGTGTGGTTAATGGCTGGCTCATGTGGTCAAGCACACTATCAAGCCCGAGTAAGAATAAGATACAGTGGTGTAATGTAGGACAACAAAGTTGTCATGAGTCATAAGGATGAGTAATCATTGGTAAGCATAAAATTAGAAGCATCAAGCCGAGTGATGGGTGATAGAGGGCTGAAAGTCATTGTTAAAAGAAGGAAGAGGTAATTCTTTTTATGGGTGTAGATTTGGGGGACTAAGGAGAGTGGGGAGACCACTAGTAGAGATATATAGGGGAGCACCATTATGAGGGCATTTTCTTAAGAGAGAAGTGACTTGGAGAGTTACTCTAGTGAAGGTGGAGACTGACTTCTAGAGTTGGAGGAGAATGGTGTGAGCAGGTGGCTAAATTTGAAAGTTCTGGTTAAAAATAAGTTGCATTCAAGAGTGGCATGAACAAAGATAACTTTGGGAACTTGTAGGAGAATAAATAATCAAGTTCATGTTATTGGGTAGGTCGCAAAGCCTCAAAAATATTTTCAAGATGTGTTTGCTCAAATTCTTCTTGCAAGGAGACAAGAAGTTGGAAGCAATCTGCTAGAGATAACATGGGTTTATGCATACCCTCTTTTTTACCATTGGAAAGAATATGCACGTTCAAGATAACTAAATTCAAGTTGGGACTCAAAAGTGTATGCATGATAGTTTAAGACAACATGTAAGAATAGCTATGACGTAGACAAAAGATTAGATCACCTTAATTATGTAGTTTATCACTAGAACAAATTGATCAGGATGTTCTAATAGATCTAGCATATTGTAGGCACGGGTCATTTTGTAATTTCACGTGAGTCAAAGTGGAGGGAAAGTTTATATTAAGCAGTTTTATATGGAGAAAGATGATCTTAGAAATTCTAAGTTGTTCCATTACTGATGGATCAATGTAAGGTAGGTTGCTTCAATTTATCACCCAAATGTGAGTCAGGTGGATGAGATACTAGGACAAGTTCATTGACCTAAGTCATCCATGGCAGGTTACTTGAGCTAGGTCAGTCAAGAGGGGCTCCAGCTTATAGGCTTGGATCAGAGGATTAGTGCAAAATGAAAAGAAGAATACCAAGATTAAATGACAAGTGTGAGTGCAATATTTGAATATTTAAAGGAGATTCCTGATGTGTTAAAGTGTGATGTCAATAGACATAATCTAGATTGAACAATCAAATCAATTCAAGCTTGAGATTGCTACAAGATGGAATTATGCTTTACGTTGTCTATTATGATGCAATAATTGATGTATCTAAGCATGCGTTCATCCATCGAGCATTTTGGGAATTGAGAAATCTGATCAATGAACCAGAAATATTTTAAAAAGTTGGTACTACTGTAAGAGGCTGACCCTTGGACTGGTTTGTGAGAACACAGATTCAGGTCTTAATCCATTTTGTTTGCCACATTTTGGTCTTCAAAAGGAGGCCATGGAGCATTTTAGAGCTTAAAAAAAACCATGTGGTAATTAGGGGTATTAACTATGGAAGAAAATAGAAGATTTAAAAGTTTGTTGATTTGAAAATTTAGGAAGGATAATTAGTTGGATGCAGATAGAATGGTTTATAGCAGAGATGAATGGTTAACTTGTATTGGTAATGTGGTAGCATGGCATGAATAAGTATAAGAAAGCACTACGTTGAGTTCTTTGGTTAGAGCGTGAGGAAGATTTTACATGACAAATGGGTAGTGCTTGGATAGGTTCACAAATAGACAAAAAGTGGATGCCTTTGGGAGACTTGATATGAAGAACCCTTAAGATTCCTAGTGCATGACTCATATAGCTCATCAGGACATAGAAGCTGATTGTTTGACTGAAGGAGCAACGATCTAGTAAAGTAGAACCTGGTGCAATGAAAATACAAATCAGATTGCTTACCATATTAGATATTTGTTAGGTGGTTACACTAGTTTTAAAACTAGTATGTTATTTTAGGAGTTTGTTTGTTCTTGTGAAAAGTCTGTTTTCCTGATTATAAATATAGGCTCTATTGTATCATGTTATTCACTTCACATGAGCGGACTGGTTTGTGAGAACACAGACTCAGGTCTTAATTCATTTTGTTTGCCACATTTTGGTGTTCAAAAGAAGGCTATGGAGCATTTTAGAGTTAAAAAAAAACCATGTAGTAATTAGGGGAATCAACTATGCAAGAAAATAGAAGATTTAAAAGTTTGTTGATTTGAAAATTTAGGAAGGATAATTAGTTGGATGCGGATAGAATGGTTTTTAGCAGGGATGAATGGTTAACTTGTGTTGGCAATGTGGTAGCATGGCATGAATAAGTATGAGAAAGCACTATGTTGAGTTCTTTGTTTAGAGCGTGAAGAAGATTTTACATGACAAATGGGTAGTGCTTGGATAGGTTCACAAATAGACAAAAAGTGGATGCCTTCGGGAGAGTTGATATGAAGAAGAACCCGTAAGACTCGTAGTGCAGGACTCATATAGCTCATCAGGACGTAGAAGTTGATTGTTTGACTGAAGGAGCAAAGATCTAGTTAAGTAGAAACTGGTGCAATGAAAATACAAATCAGATCGCTTACTATATTAGATATTTTTAGCATGTTGTTAGGTGGTTACACTAGTATTAAAACCAGTATGTTATTTTAGGAGTGTGTTCGTTCTTGTGAAAAGTCTATTTTCCTGATTATAAATATAGACTCTACTGTAATATGTTATTCACTGCTCATGAATTAATTCTTATATGGTATCAGAGCAGAGTTTGAGACTTCAGGCCTCATAAGGCATGTGACTGTGGGTTCCCTCTAGATGCTTCGGTGTGAGGTCCGCTTTCAGAGATTCCAGTGGACATGCTTTTGTTTTCCAGTTGTATTCCATTTGCTATTGAGCACTTCAGGCGACGAGCACCATTTTTTTTTCTGTTGTTGGTTGGATGCTTCCATTGGCCGATTTTCTCTTGCCAAACCCTGAGGATAGGGATGGTCAAGCTAATGCGAATGCCAACCAAGGACTACAAGTAAGATTACAAGACATTCATCACCGTGGTATCTGAGAACAAAACCAGCATAGATTGGCACTTCCTGTAGTTGTAAATGTTGAATGGACTTTGCACAAGTGTGTGGCTTTTGAAGAGAATGTTGAAGACGATGAAGAAGATTCAGAAGAATGCAAGTTCGGCATCACATCCTGCTGCTTCTGTTTGGGGCATAGTTACCAGGAAACCATAGTTACCAAGTTCGGAAATCCGAATCCGTTCGGGAGGTCAAAAAAATGTGGAATTTCTTGAAAAAATTCGAAAAAAAATCCGGTTCGGGAAAAAAAATACACACACACATATATATGTAAAATATTAAATATATATGTGCAAAATATTTAAATCTACTAAAGAATGGACATTGATTTAACACTTGCAACATAATAAAAATATATTATGATATTATTAATTTTAATTTTATCATATATTATATAAATAATTTATCTGTAATATAAAATAAAATTAAAATTTTAAAAAAATATTAAAACGAAATATATTAAAAATAAATATTATAAATTATAATATAAATGAAAATACACATAAAAATAATATTATAAATACGTAAACCTAATTTAGATTTTTTAATTTATATTTAAATATTTTATAATATAAATATTAAATACACAAACTTAAAAAACAAAGTTTTTAATTTTTTTTTTAAAAAGGGGTAAATTTTTTATTGAGAAACAAAGAAGAGCATTACAAGAAAAACAGGGGGCAGAAACCCCCCGGGGAAAACAACAAAAGCAGAAAAACTAGGCACGATCCAAGTTAACTATTATTATAATCCTCCCTATCTTCCTCCAGAATTCTTTCCAAATCAAAGCGGAGCACCAGAGAGAGCGTCTCCCATTCCTCAGTATTTCCTCCATCTAAATGCTCGGACGCCCATTTCGCCAAACAATCCGCTGCCCTATTCCATTCACACGGAATATGAGCAAACGTAACCATATCCATGAGCGAGCTAACCCGCAAAATCTGCTGCACAATCAAAGCCAATTGCCAATTGACATCCAACACTTTCCTCTTAACAAGCAGATTGATCAAAACTTGAGAATCCGATTCGCAAATAATCCTACACCAACCCATAGCGTGAGTCTTCTCAAGGGCATAAAGAATAGCCTGTCCTTCCATCATGTTGATGGTTTGCGCCCCCTCATGGATCGCAAAGAGAAAAATCACCGTACCTTCGGAGTCCCTGCCTAAGCCTCCAATACCCGCAGGCTCGGGGTTGCCTCTGGAGGAATTGTGTGTATTGATCTTGAGAATCCCATTGGGAGGACGCTGCCACTGTCCGACCTTGTGAATCTTCTCCTTGGCCTGCCGACCTCCCCTAACACAAGCCGAATTCCCTGAGAGCCACTGGAATCCCAGTCGCGCCACCACCTCAGCATCCTGCTTAATTAAAGGAAGGTACACCTCACTCTTGGCTTGCACCGTCTCTTGGATCATCCCCACGATTTTTTGCCAGACTTGTTGCGCCATGTTCCTCTTGCCCCGGAAAATCCGCCGATTCCTCTCGAGCCAAAGTTGCCACAATAGGAAGATGGGCCCCCCTAACCATACTTCCTGCAGGAAAGGCGTCCTAGAGGGGGGTTTACCCACGCCATTCCAAAAATCGATCATTGAGAAAGCATGAAAACAGGGACTCTGCCAGACATCCCACCAGTAATGCCAAAGTTGTAAAGCAAAGGAACAGTGAAAAAACAAGTGAGCGGAATCTTCCTCTGCCGCCCCACACATAACACAGACTGAAGGACCTTGGAAGCCTCTCTTCCGGAGATTGTCCCAGGGCAGGCACCTTTTCCATGCCAACATCCAAACAGAGTAGTTGCATTTTGGCCATGAGAATTTATTCCAGACCTGCCTCCACCATTGAACTTCCCCCCTACCCAGTCTCTGAGATAGTAAGCCCTGATACCCTGAGGCAACTTTGTAAACTCCCTTAGGATTGGGAGACCAAGCAAGCTCATCGTCCTCCTGGAGGGAGCTACAACGGTGCCTGGAGAGAAGACTCAGCAACTCAATATGCTCCTCAGGCGTCCCAACAACTGGCCAAGCCTTTGGAGCTTTCTATCGTGCCACTTCCATTTGTCCGCATGAAATATATGATTTAAAGTCGCTCACCCGAGACCAACCAGCCTCAAGAAATCTCTAGCAAAGGTTCAACATATTAGGGAACTGAGAGATAATGGGAGGATAACCGTCCCAAGAGTCGGTCCAGAAAAGAGCCTTAGACCCCCGCTTAGAAATCCAGAATAAGCCTTCCTTAATAAGAGCAACCCCTTTTTTGAGAGTACCCCATATCACCGAGCCTTTCCCCATAAGGGGATAGCAAGGAATATCACCCTGATTGGTTCCCGAGAAGTACTTCTGGGAGAGAATTCTGGCCCAGGCCTTGTCTTGTTTAGTGCACCAATGCCAATACAACTTTGCCGCCAAAGCAACGCCATTCAAGTCTGGCTGCCTTAAAACGAGGCCCCCATGTTGTTTGGGGCTACAAACAATCTCCCAGCGAACTAGGCTCCATTTGGAGGATGTCAGACTACCAGCCCATAAAAATTGCCTAGCAACCAAATCAAATTCCTTAACAATTGCCATCGGGGCAATCTGGAGCATACATCTGTAGATGGGCAAAGCCTGTACCACTGATTGAATTAGTTGAACACGACCAGCAAAAGATAGCCACCTGTGAGTCTAGTGATTCACTTTCACCCGAAATTTATCCAAAATATTCTGCCAGGACTCCCTGGGTAGACGGCCAATTGAGATAGGAATACCCAGGTAAATCAAGGGGAGAATCCCAATCTGAAAATGCATAGTTCGAGCAATCTGCTGCTGGATGGGGCCCGGAGTATTGAAGAAGATGGACGACTTGTCTTCATTGATCATTTGTCCCGAGGCTGTTAAGTAAACATCCAACACCCTGCGCAAATTGGCTGCTTCTCTTATTGTGGCCATGCCCATCAGAGCAGTGTCATCTGCAAATTGCAGGTGAGACTGTGTCGGCAGTTCACCACCCCATCGCCAGCCTTGAATAAGCCCATCCTCCCGGTTCTTTCTAATCATCCTTCCCAAACCTTCAGCGAGGAGAAGAAAGAGATAGGGAGACAAAGGATCTCCCTGTCGCAACCCTCTAGAGGCTTTAAATAACTCCGTGTGTTCCCCATTAATAAGCACTGAGAAGGAAACTGAGGTAATGCAACTCATGACCCATTGATTCCATTTGTCCGCAAAACCAAAAGCACTAAGAATCTTTCGTAGGAATGACCACCTGACCCTGTCGAAGGCCTTAGCCATATCCAACTTAATAAACATCGCCTTATCTTTGGAACTGGCCATGGAGTGAATGGACTCAACGGCTATAACAATACCATCCAAGATTTGCCTGCCCTCCACAAAACCACTCTGCTCCTCAGAAATCACAGCTCTTAGCCCTCTTTTTAACCTATCTGCAATGATCTTAGATATAATTTTATAAACAACATTGCAAACAAATATGGGGCGGAATTGACTTAGCCTATCAGCGCCTTCACATTTGGGTATGAGGGCGAGATAGGTCGCATTTGAAGCCTTGAGCATTTGCTTATTCTGTTGAGATTCTTGGATAACTGCTAAAAGGTCCAGTTTGATAATGTCTCAGAATTCTTGGTAGAACTCAGTCGGGTAGCCGTCAGGCCCAGCTGCTTTCCCTTTTTTCATCTGGGCAATAGTCTCCTCAAGCTCCCCAAGTGTGATATCCTTCATTAAATTCTCATTCATTTCACGCGTCACCAGAGGTGGAATACATGAGAGAAACTGAGCTTCTTTCGGTGATTCCCCATTCGCCTCTTCCCTAAAAAGAGAGGAAAAGTACTGCACCACCTCATTTGACATTGTAGGGAAGCAGTTAAGCCGCTCACTTCTTTCGTTGACCAGGACCAAAATAGAGTTGCCGTGCCTCCTGGCTTTGGACGAATTAAAGAAAAAAGAGGTATTTCTATCCCCTTCCTGGAGCCATTCTATCCGAGCCTTTTGCTTCCAGAACATTTCCTCCCGAAGCTCGCATTCCTCCAGGGCTTTCACAGCCTGTGCTTCGTCTTGAAGCAATTCTTCAGTCAATCCTTCCCCCCTTATTAGCCTCGTGATACCATCTAGCTTAGCCTGAGCAACAGCTTTAGCGTGAAAACTATTCCCAAAGCATTGATGATTCTACTGTTTGAGCTTATACTTCACGTACTGCAGCGATTTAGCAAAGATATACATCACCGTACCATGGGCAGGCCTACCCCACCTCCACCAATTGGCCACACACTCAAACAGTGACTGGTCCTGCAACCACATGAGTTGGAATTTGAAGGTGGGAGAGCGACGCTGATAAGTTGAAGCACTATAAAGCTTAATTGATCATATCCTCTCCAGTCCAAAATTTCAGACCCTGTAGACCATATACCATCGACCCAATAACTGGAGACCAGAAACCGATCCAATCTCTCAGCAATGCAGTGTGTCCCAGTACTACGATTGTTCCATGTAAATTGACCATTATTGGGCCTAATATCAATTAAATTCAAAACTTCAATATAATTACGCATAAGCAAGGCAGAGGGGTCCAGCCTTGTCGTGCCACCACGCTTTTCAGCCAATTCTAAAATAGTGTTGAAATCTCCCGCCAGAATCCAAGGTTGGAAGGGAGCCAAGGTGCGGACAAAACTGATATGGCCCCATAGGGAGTGTTTACCCCGCCAGTCGGTAGGAGCATAGATATTGGAGAGGAATATGATTTCCCCGATCTCAAAACTGGAAGCAATCATAGTCATGGAAAACTTAGAAGACAGCGACCCTAGGGGACTAATCTTCCGTGGGTTCCAAAAACAAGCTAGTCCCCCTGAAGATCCGAGGGCCCCAATGCATTGACAGTCCCCTTGCCTCCACAACTTAGGCGCTAGACTGAACATAGCTTCAACTGTAAGCTTGGTCTCCTGCAGAAAAAGAACATTAGGGCTTTGATTTCTAATCAAATTATGAACATCATTTTGTCTAGGGCTGTTGTTCAAACCCCTTACATTCCATGATAGTACAATCATTTCAGGGGATTCAAAAAGTGAGCATCCAGAGTCTTTACTGACCCTGACTCCACCAAAGTCTCTCCCATTAGTTTAATCTTTTCCAGGTCCTTTTTTCTGCCAGGCTTGACAGATATCTCCCCCCTCCCTTCTTGAGATCGCTTTGCATAAGTCCCAAATGAGGGGAAGATTTACTACTCCTTGCTGCCCCTAATTTCCCAGATTTCCCAGTGAGAGGCAGATTTCCATCTTCTTTACAGGGTTCGACTGAGGAAGCCAACACTTTTGAAACCACCATCTGCTGGTCCGTATCCATGTGCCAATCCCCAACATCCTGAGGTTCAATTAAAGCACCTGTAACATTGGTCACCTGGGTTGGGCCCTCAACCCCCTGATCCAAAATCATCAACCCTGGGTTCACCTCCTGTTGATTAAGATCATCCAATATTTCAAACCTGTTAAGCGAGTCATCTGCTTGTCTTTCCTTCAAGGACCATTTTTGGCCTCTGTTTCTATAACAGCCTTTAACCGGAACAAAACCATCGACTTCAGGCGCCTCACCTAGAACAAGGCCCTTCCCTTTGTCGGCTATAGGGGGATTGCGAGGAGGTTGAGCAGGCTGAGGTTCATAGGCTTTTGATTTGGGACACCATCGCTGCAAATGACCATAAGCATGGCAAAGACGGCAATGGAAAGGAAGGGTTTCATAGTCCAACTGTTGCATCCAAGTAAAGGGTCCCGCACTCATTTCCACAGCATCAGGCAGTGGCTTGCTAAGGTCAATTTCAACACAGATGCGGGCATAAGTCATTACCTTTTTCCCAAGGATTGTCATTGTAGAATCGACTGGCCTTCCCAGCAGAGATGCAAGCATTTGCAGAGTGTCTTCCCGACAACATTCCACCGAAAAATGAGGTAGACGCACCCACACCGGGACACGATTTGGCAACTCCTCTGATGGTATAAAACCTGCATGCCATGGCTTGATAAACAGCCCCACCTGGTTATGGAAATAAGGGCCTCCAGCAAAAACTCTGTTACAGTCAGTCAGACAGGTGAAAGTGACCATAAAATAGCTATTTGCTAACAACGTAATGCCCATTGCTCCTTCCGGTGCCCACATCCTCTGAGCCCACGCTTCCAGGAACTGGAGCGAAGTCCCAAGCTCCAGGAACTTGCAATATAGGGAGTGTTTCGAGTAGTATTCAATGTCTTCAGCAATCATTTCCAACAGAATAACAAGCTTGGGCCTCTCCTTGCATCGTTCAAGGCAACTGTTGACCTTGGGTAAACGCATGCCAATGGGCGCGTCCCCACCAAAAGAGCTTGAACCCTGTGAGAATGGAGCGTTACCAGTATTCCTCATACCTTGAGCCGCTTGCTGCAAGCCAAGCGCCGCCCGGTAGTCCAAACCAGAAGCCTCCCATTTCGCGCCTTCCTTCTCCTTTTCGTTCATCGCCATTCAATCCGGAAGCATCCAGAACTGTGTGGTTTTTCAATATGACTCCAAAGTTTTTAAAAATTTAGATAGCAATTCTTTTTTCTTTTTTAAAATAATTTAAATTAAACAAAATAAAAAATAATAATAAATATAACCTAAATATTTTTAAAACCCTAAATCCTAATTATGTTTTTTAACCTTAATCCTAACCCTAACTATCCTCTTGCTCGAAAATCTTCAATTCCAAAATAAATTTTTGTCAAAACAAAAAGAGATTATAGGAAAAAAATCGTTTTCAGTTATATAAGCATAAAAATCGCGACCAGCAGAACAAAACACAATTTTTGGGCAGATTAATCAGGTTAAAATCACGTTTTTTAAAAAAATGGGATTTTTTTTGGCGATTTTTGATGTTTTAAAGGTAAAAGACGCGATTTTCGATCTTTTTTTCCTGGATGTTGACTGTGAAAAACTTGTGATTTTCCCCTATTATTTTTGCTGTTTAGGGCACACGACTACTCTTTTTAAGATTCGTTGATGTTGACGGGGTTTTTTTTGAGGTTTTTAATTTTTTTATGGGACAAAATCCCCGAACCGCATCGGATAATCCTGCAGATGAAAAAAATCTGGATATTTCCGGATTTGGCCGAGATGTGGCCGGATCTGGTAATTATGCAGGAAACTCCAATTTTTGGACAAGGTCTGCGTACTAGTCCCCGTACCCACATTTTTTGATGACAACATTTACATACAATTTAGCCGTACCCTTATTCATTTACTCATATACCCTGATTTGAATGGCGTCTCCATCCACATACCAGTACCTGTACCCCCATGTCCCCTGGTAACTATGGTTTGGGGCATGGTTAATCCTACTTTGCTTCAACTCAGCTATGGATGTGGTACCCATTTCTCTTGGGTGGACTATGTTTGCTTCAGATCCATGATTCCGAATGCATGGCATTAAAAGCAACAATCTTTATGCAATCAATATCAGATGCTATATTATATGGGCTGCTGCTGCTGGAGTTGGATATGCAGTAGACTATTTAAGAGCACATAGCTTCAAAGTCATTTTCATGAACATGATAAAATGATATATAATAGTTCTGAAAAGGTGCATTCCTCTATCACTATGGATTATTGTGATTGCTGTTTGTATTGGATTTTTATTCAACCTGCTGGTGGTAGTGCCTCTGAGAGTACTAGCGGATGAAAGTCTCGTGTTTCTTCTCTACCAGATTTGGGATTTAGGGCTTATATTCTGTAGGCTGTGCACGAAATTCGTATTGTTAGGTTAAATGGCTCCACTTGCATATGAAAGTTGGCAAGTAAAATTTGAGCTAGTCAAAGCAAATGAGTTTTCTCATTTGTGTGGGTGATGGGTGCTTCATGAAATTGCAGCACCAGTACTCAAAGATTTTGAAAGTACTCTCTTTGCCATATGTTTTTGCTTGCGTTGATATGTTTTCGCTTGCGTTGTATTTCCACTTTATGGATATTCTCTTATTGTGAATTCTACAGTTTATTGATTTGTTGGGTCTGGATGCCTTGTCTTGCACTTATGCAGTTTAAGAGAGTGTTTTGTTATAAGTACAAGTGCTAGCAAAATAGTGGCTGCAGGTGCTGCTTCTGTTGCAGAGTTGCAGTTGCAATAGGTGAAAGCAGTTTCAGAGCTTTCATGGTTGCCATTCAACGTGCCCCAACAATGTTGCTTTGGTTCAACAACACTTGGAAACACTATCACAAGATTGTTATTGATTGTTGATGGTGCTTATGTTGTATGCTGTGAAGAAATGACGACTATGTTATTGTAATATTGTTGTAATATAATATTAATAATCCTAGGAGTAATTGTAGGAGAACTTTTGTCTTGTAGTGATAGGCTAGAGAGTCTCCGTAGGTAGATGAAGAGTCATCTTAGAATACAAAATGAATAGTTTCATTTTGGCTACTTACTGATGTAATCTTTCATTCTTTATTAATGCAATTTGCAATATTTTGGTTTGCACCAAATCTCGTCATCCATCTTGGCCTGACATCCCCCCTTAATCTGTAAGGGTTATTGTGAGACCAAGCATGTTTATGAAATTTTCAAAATTTTCTTGTCTTAATGATTTTGTCAAGATGTCCCCTGGTTGTTCTGCAGTAGGACAATGCAACAATTTTACACTACCATCTTAATGCCGAACTCGATGAGATTTGGTGTTGATGTGCTTGGTTTAGTTGTGAAAGACTGGGTTCTTTTCCATTTGAATTGCAAATGTGTTGTCAACCATGAGAGGTGTTGTTGAAACTTGTTCTTGCAATATAGAAAGAACCCTTCTAAGCCACAAAATCTCTTTGGTTGCCTTTGAAGCTGCCACGTATTCTGCTTCTACTTAAGAAATTCTTGGCACTAATTGCTTCTTTGACTTCCAGCTAACAACTGCTGTTCTCATATTCATTAAAAAACTTGAAGTAGATTTTTCATATTCAAAATGACTAGCATAGTCAAAATCTAAGTATCTGAACAGTTTGAAGTCCCCAACCCTAAAGTATCTGAGCCCAAAAATTTGTGTTCCTTTGAGATATCGAAGGACTCTTTCTGCTGCTACCCAGTGAATTTCTCTAGGTTGTTGCATGAATTGAGAAAGAACACCAATCAACAAAAGAAATACCTGGTCTGGTTGTGGTTACATAGATCATATTTTCAATGAGCTATTTGTATTTAGTAGTATCTACGAAAGTTGTTATATCTTCTGATAGTAATTTCAAATTTTGTTCCATGGGCATACTAAGAGGTTTGCAATCTTTCATTCCGAACTCGCTTAGAATTTCACCAATGTTTTTTTGTTGAGTGATGATTAAGATATCTTTTGGTTTTTGAATTACTTCAATACCCAAATAGTAATGAAGATAACCTTGGTCTGTTATTTCAAAGCCTTTTATCAACTCTGGTTTGAATTTTGCAGTGTATTTTTCATTGTTTTCTGTGATGAGTAGATCATTAAGATACGCCACTAAAAATACAACTGTTTTGACAAAAAGAGTTGCATCTTCAAATTCAAAATGTTTGAAGTTCGTGTGCAAGAGGTGCTCAACAAGTTTGTCATACCATGCTCCTGGGGCTTGTTTCAAACCATACATCAATTTTTTCAATTTGCACACTTTGTGCTCTTGGTCGTTTACTGCAAAACCTTCGGGTTGTGTCATGTACACTGTCTCGTTGAGATCAAATTCAAAAATACAATTTTGATGTCCATTTGATGAACTTTCCATCTGTTGTGAGTTGCCCAAGCCAACATGGTTCGATTGGTAATCCATTTTGCTATATGTGCAAAGGTTTCATTCTAGTCAATTCCTTTTTTTTTGCAAATCCCTTTGCAAGAAGCCTTACCTTGTGCTTGTCAAGTGAGCCATATGCTTTGTACTCGTTGCGAAAGACTCACTTGTAGCCAATTGGTTTACAACTGATTAGAGGATCAACCATTTTTCAATTTCCATTCTTGACCAACGCATCATATTCACTTCTCATTGCATTTTTCCATGCATCAAGCTTTGTAGCATGTTTGAAGGAAGTGGGTTTAGAGTCAAAAGTAACATTACTTCTTTAGGAGGGTCTTCCACAGTAAGCTTCGCTATCTTATCGTGAATTTCATCAATGAACTTCTCTGATTGCTGTGCGGGTGTGTGTGCACTTTTTGTGCTTGTTTTTCCAACCTCATTAGGCTTGACATTTTTCAATGTTCAATCCATGTTGGAATATTTTTCTGTGTAGCTTGTTGAATCACAAGTGCCTCAGTTTCCGAATTTGAAGCTCCTTCATTTTTTACCATTGGACCATACTTTGATAAAGTTTCACTATCTTTTGTAAGGGGAGTGTCGCTTTCAATTACAAGAGTTAATAGAGATTCAAGTGTTTCCCAATTACAGGTTCCCCTTTCACTGTTTAGAACCTCTATATCCTCTTTGAAAACATCAAATTTGGAGTATTTTTTCAGTTGTTTCAATTGTCGATTGATGCTTGCGTTGTCCTTTGCAGTTTCACAAAAGACATCTTTGCGATGAAAATTTCTTGGTGTTCTCATCAAATAGCCTGTATGCTTTTGAAGACTTGGAGTATCCCAAAAGCGGACATTTGCGACTCCTATGATCTAGTTTGTTCCTTTTCTCCTTTGGAATCAATGCGTAGCATGTGGATCCAAAAATCCGAAGATGTGGCACTAAAGGGAGATGACTACACCAGACTTCATATGGAGTCCTCATCTCTAGCGCTGCTGATGGTGACCTGTAATGGGATTTATCAGAGTCTAACATAGCAAAAAATAATTCACATAATAATCATGGTGAATACACAAATATTTTAACACACTACAATATTATTTCATTCACTTTGATTAATTCATACGGGATATTACAAATATATAGGAAAGTCATTCCTATAATTGGGGAGATCATATCTCCACCAATATCTCACCTGAATACTCAATCTCCTATGAGTAACAATATACAACCGACTATATTCTAACCAAATAAAAACTAACCTATATTCGTAATATTGTTATAACAATATCATGTCAACTAATAACTAATTCATACAATATAATATTTACCTCTTAGTAAATATCCAATGCAAAAGCTAATGTAATAAACTAATTTCTAACATTCCCCCCCTTAATTTTTACATGGTGCAAAAACATTCACACTGTCACTTGCAGTATGCTCACTCTTGTGGCATGCCCTATTTGGCTCATGACCTTGATACAAAAAAAGACTCACTCCTTCCATGGTTTTAAATAGGTTTACCACAAACCTTGACATGAATAAGACCCATCAACTGTCCACCTCTGATGGTTTTCTAGATCTACCACAAAACTTTTCAAGATCCATGAACTGACTTACATTGGTGCTTTTTATCCTTTCACTATGTTTTCACATTAGAGAATTATGTTTGGAATTGCACACAAATTATATTACTTGAACAAGCATGTACTTTTGTTCTTATTTGCAAACATACAACAAAAACTATAAAAAAACACACCACACAATATATGCCACCAATTCATCTGGGCCCTGTTGTTGGTGACTGACGAGAGGCTCTGAAACCTCTAGCCTTCGTTTCCTCCGTCCTTCAGTTGATGAAGCTAATGAGATACGTGGCACTTTGGTAGACCAGCAGAGCAGAGACGACGATTTGGAATGTCAGTCTTACAGCTTGGATTTCCTCACAACAACGACCAGTTGTTGATAGATCTTCAGATGCAAACTCGATTTGGCAAAACCTGTGATCAAACAAACAGGTTTAGGATGTTTCAAGTCGTTGCAGATTCCTGAACAATAGAAATAAATGGTGTACATGAAAGAAGGGCAAATGCACGACAGAGTTGGTGGTAACATATACTTAACAGATTATGACTGAGATTGATTGGTCTTTAGGTGCACTGGAATGCATTCCATGGAAGCCTTCAATAGTAACAAGCATAGATCCGTAAACAATGACACCAAATGGGACGCTAATGATCTGCTCACATAGGAAATACATTGAATTCTAGCATGTGCATTAAGAGTTGAACACAACTACTCCCAAAACGTAAAAACCCTTTGCTATGCGCTGAGCACTGATGTTTCACTTGCTCATTCACTTCCAAACATTGTCTAGGTCTCTGGGGTTGCCATAAATAGAATTGCACACCTCTCTAAATCTGTAGCGTGATCAGATTGTATCACAAGGGATCAACAACAGAAGAAAATTGTGCATACCTAAAATCAGATGAGACTTTTTGATCATAATTACGTGCTTCTTGAAATTTATTGTTACATCCTCTTTTTCTCTGACAAAAACTTACTCCATTTACAGGGGCATTGCAGATTAGAACGATTGCCCCTAAAAAAAATCAAAACTCTACTCCAAGAGCATTATTGATCTCGCTCTCACAAGAACCCACTCTAATACCAGATAATGGGATTTATCAGAGTCAAACACAATAAAAAATAATTCACATAATAATCATGGTGAATACAAAGAGATATTTTAACACAATACAATATTATTTCATTCACTCTGATTAATTCATACGGGACATTACAAATATATAGGAAAGTCATTCCTATAATTGGGGAGATCATATCTCCACCAATATTTCACCTGAATACTCAATCTCCTACGAGTAACAATATACAACTGACTATATTCTAACTAAATAACAACTAACCTATATTCGCAATATTGTTGTAACAATATTACGTCAACTAATAACTAATTCACATAATATAATATTTACCTCTTGGTAAATATCCAATGTAAAAGCTAATGTAATAAACTAATTCCTAACAACTTGTTGCAGAAGTATATTGTTGTTTGAGTTGCTTTTGCCTAGAAGTGCCGATTTACCCCTTTGAAGAACAATATTGCCCGAACCATGTTCATGGTAGTTCGGTTCATCTGCTCTACAAGTTAATTTTGTTGAGGAGTGTAAGGGGTTGTGAGATGATGCTTGATTATGTTTTGCTTGAGATAGGTTTCAAACACCTTTGAAGTGAACTCACCACCATTATCAGTCCTGAGTGTGTCAATTTTGGATTGGGCTTCATTTTCAACTATGTTTTGAAACTTTTAAATTTTTTTGAAAGCTTTTGATTTCTTTAGAAAATATATCTAGGTCATCCTACTATAGTGATCAATGAACATAATGAAGTATTTATGATTACCAACGAAGAGGATTGGGAGAGAACAAAGAACAAAGTGAACCACCTGCAACTTCTTGTCGGCTTTTCATTTTGAATTTTGAAACGGGTCTCTTTCATGTTTTGCCATTATGCAAGCTTCACACTTTTCAATGTTTTTGGGCAGAGTCAGAAAGCCTACAACACCATTTTTCTACATTGTGCGGATGCTGTCATAGTGCGTGTGCCCAAATTTGGCATGCTAGAGAAGACTAGCTGACATTCCTCCTGCTAGATGAGCAAAATTCCTTGGCACTGAGTGCTCACCTTTGAGTTTCAACAATTTTCCTTCCTCATATTCAGCCAGAACGACCGTGTTATCACATTTTCTTGTGACTTTAACCTCTCCATCATCAAGCAAAATGGAGTGGCCTTGTTGTCGAATTAGCACAAGAGAAAACAAATTTATTTTCAACTGAGGAAGGTATAGTACATTATAGAGAATGAAATCTAGATGTCCTTCTGACTTGAGTCAGATTGTACCCTTGCCTTGAGGTCGCAAACTTATTTTATCTGCCAAATACACTAGACCACAACTTTCTTCATGAAACTCCTCAAAAAAGTCCCGTTGGAAGTCATATGTTGTGTGGCACTAGTGTCTAAAACCCAAACATTATCTCAAGTTGAACTCTCTGAGGCATTATTTGCGTCGTCAGAGATGGAAAACACACATTCAAAAGAGCACTGAGCTGAGTTTGGTTATGAGTTTTTCTTCTTTTCTTTTCTGTTTTTTGTAGGATTCAATTTTCTCCCATGATATCTTGCATTCATGGGTCTCATGACTTCCTTTTCCATTTTAACGTTTGCAATAAAAGTGTTGTTTGCCATTCTTCTTTTCTTGATGCCGACTATTGTTTTTACTAGATTTTCCTTCTTGCCCTTTGTTCTTCCCCTTGCCTTTTTCATTTCCTGTATTTTTGGAAGAATTGCCCTTTTGATTTGCACAACAAATGATTTCTCCAGTGGACTCTATTTTTCTTCCGAAGACTTTCTCTTTCGGCCATTTTTTCAACTAGTCGATCAATTGTGAGTCTTCAACAAATTGTTTGCTTGCAATGACTTCAGGTAGTTCGAGTATGTAGGAAGAAGAGCCTTTATGAAGGCAGTCATATAGACTTCAATTTTTATGTCAGTTACATCAACATCATGCTTGATTGCACGGATTTCAGAAGCCAAACTCATGACATCACCATTTTTCAATTCTAGATTGAACAGTTTTAATTATAGTTATATTAACTCCAATTCTGAGTGTGAATCATACAAGTCTTTCAATTTGTAAAAAACTATCTAATGAGTATTGCAACCTTGAATGTGACAAAAAACTTTTGCATCAAATGAGGCCCTCATCAATGCCAATGCTTTAGAGTTATTTTGCTTCCATGATGGTACCTTCTTTGCATCTTTCAGTTTCGTGGGTTGATCATCGCCGTCACAAATTTTGAACAAGTCATTGAAAATTAGTGTGTTCTCCACTTGTCTAGACCATTCTAATCAGGTATCTTTCTCAGTTAGGGTTGTGCCAACAATAGATTTGATAGATTGCATGTTTGCTATATTGGGAGATGGAATGATAGTTACTTATCGCTCCAAAAAGGTCCCCTTTTCTATATATCACCCGACTGATATACCAAACCTTTTTATATGTTTGCCTTTCCTTTATAGTTGTCGGTACGTAGAGGAAACTCGTCCTTTCTATATACCTGACAATACATGAAAGAGATGTAAAAACACGTGAGAGAAGAATGGCACGTGATACTTAGGTAGCACATGAAAAATATTTGCTCTATCTATGACACCCGTTTAATGAGAAGTCTTTGTAAGTGAGGGTAGTAACCCTATATACGCAAATTGCTCTTACTCATTTTTAGGATTTATGTTTAGCGATAGTTGCAAATGGGTAATGAAGGGATTGGAAAATGAGTTTTTCCTTATTTCTCTTGGGCAACTTAAAGGGTCTAATCCACAAACGCTGTTGTTGCAGCTATAGTAGGCTATAAGTGCAGTAGTTTGATTGCGACAACTTGAGTCATAAACATGAACTAGAGGCATTGTTGATATTGAATGTTGTGTACTGGCTTTGTGTTTGCACAATCTGATTATTTTCAAATTTTGTTTAATTATGGAAAAAATGAATTAATCTGGTTTGCAAATTGACTTATTTTGTTTTGAATAAGTCAAAAAAAAACTTGCAAGTTTAGTATTCCCTAGTGGGAATTTATCCATTCAAATTTCGTTTGAAATGAAAAAATGAAGGCAGAAATTTAAATAGAAATGGACCTATTTGAGCCTCAAATCTTTCTGTGTCTTTTGGCACTGTGTGGAGGGTTATTTGAATGTGAAATACCTTAGTTTCAGAGCCTTTTCAGCTCCACGCACCTCTATGGACAGCCAACTCAGTTCAATGAACAGCCACACAGCCCAAGACCAGCTATGCGCAGTCGAAGACGATTGAATGTAAGTCAAAAGCAGCCACACACCTTGCCAAATAGCTATGCGCAGTCAAAGGAGCAGGAACAAGTCTGAAATTTGCCAAAAAACAGCAGATAATGATGCCATGCAGTCCATAAACAGTCCAAGACAGGGCAAAACGCTTCTTATTGGTGAAACGCTCCCCCTAAGCAACTGAAACTATCAAAAATCACCACATAGCTGTTAAAATCAGTCAAAATAATAAAATGTCTTCCAAGACGCAGTGCCTGCAGATTAAATACACCATGCAGCTGTTAAAACAGCATTCAAAACCGCCAAAATCAGAACTTAATCAGCAAAAACACCTTAGTACAGCAATTATTATGCCAAAATGTGCTTCTACAGCTGACAAACTGATCTATGCATCCTAGTGCAGCAGGAAATCAGGAAAAACCGCTTCAAAACAGCCAATGTGCAGTCTTTATCAATGGAGAAATACTGATTTGAATGAATTTGATTGGCCGAGGAAGAATGTAGAAATAATATGAATAAGAAACTATGCACTCTGATACCAATGTCAGGCCAAGATGGATGACGAGATTTGATGCAAACCAAAATATTGCGAATTGCATTAATGAAGAATGAGAGATTACATCATTAAATAGCCAAGAATGTGACTATTCATTTTCTATTCTAAGATGACTCTTCATCTGCCTACGGAGATTCTCTAGCTTACCACTAGGAGACAAAAGTTATCCTACAATTACTCCTAGGATTATTAATATTATATTACAATAATATTACAGTTGTGTGCTGGTCTAAAAGGAGTTCAACAATCGTTTGTACTCGAGTTGTGGCATACTTAGCTCGTATTCTTGATGCAACATATGGTGCCTTGGAAGGGTTCAACAAGCAAGCTTTTATGACAAAATAGGGAAATTGCTTGCATAAGGGGCTTCTCAATCATTGGCAATGATTCACGTTCAGTCTGGGCGGGGGTGTTGGCAAAAAACGAGCCACATTAGGCACAATTGTTCATGGCAGGGGAATATAATCAATATGTTCCAGGAGATAAAATGTTATGCAATTCAAGTTGCTTTTAGACTTCTCAAAAATGTAAGCATGGGAATATGGGTGATGTTGGAGAATTTGTATGATTGTAGATCTATGTTTTAGAGATATTGTGTTAAAATGCACTCCATCTAAAGTTTTCCATGCGATTGCAACTTATTGTAGATCTCTGAAGTTGTATATCAACATCAAGTTGTCTATATATATTCGATGGTTGGGATTGGACATATTTACCTGACAAATAGTGCCTAGTCCCTACAAGCTTGTAATAGATTTATTGGAAAATGGTGAATTGACGTTGGATAGCAGAAAGAGGAAAGTACCTCATCCATTGAGATGGATAGTACCGAGTCAAGGTCATTGAGCCAAAGAGAGTACTCTGAGGCTAAGGTTCATCAAACAAAATGCTTTAGTGACCGAGGAAACCAAGAAACTTAAGTAGCTCTAGGACTGAGGTGGTCTTCATAGCATCTTGAAAGGAAGATAGTTTTGGAACGTTGGTCAAGGATAGTTTGAGTGGAAGCACTCTATGATGAATGGAGGCTAGAGGCATCCATTGATGGATGTGGACTTGAGGCATGCTTGAGAAATGACACATTTAAGAGTCACTTGAGAAAAGTGGTGCTTGTCAGGTCATTGGTGATGGGATCTCCATTATTTCAAACTTTTGGAGGGATTTATCATGCTGTAGAAGGGAATGGTAGAACTATTGGGGATGATTAGTCCCATCGTGCAGAGAGAAGGATTGTAAGAAGTACCTTCTAGTTGCATTGGAGTGGTAGTCCTATCCGACAAAGTAGTAAGTAAAGGTGTACCTCCAGGCATTCGAATAGTCCACCATAGTTATGGTGTGTTGTAGGGGCATTCATTGAGTTGATGTCCTAGGAGACTTCAAGGTTGGAGAGCATCACATGTCAGATGTTTAGGAGATTGATGCAAGTAGACCCTTTGGAGGGTATAACATGACACTATATTGTTGTTTAGTCTTGGATAAAATATGTTAATTTGGTTTTTGTTAGAATCGATCATTCTAACAACAAACAAGTGAAGAATGAAACATTCAAGATAGATGGACCCATATTGCACATGGAGTTTCAACAAAGTGAACTTAGTATTCAACAGCACTTCCTAGTCTACTCAACAGTTGCAGTGATTGGTTACCCTTGTACTCTAGTGAGATGGAATGGTGACCATAGGAACACTTGGTGATGTTTGCTGCATTAGCAGTAGGGTTGCATATTGATTAAGTTCATGCCTGGACTTAATTAGGATCGTTGAGCTTCGTGTGCAATGGCTTCTGGTTTTACACAAGGATCAAACAGGGGACGTAATGACTAAATCATTTAGATTGTATCCAATTTAGTCTTTAAGGTGTGAATTAGATATTTTGTTAGTTTTTGTTCAATATTGTTAGAATGTTGTTAGGTGGTTGCGCTAGTATTACAATCACTAGATTATTTTAGGAGTTCATTTGTTCTTGTGAATAGTCTATTTGCTTGATTATAAATACAGGCTTTATTGTGATGTATTATTTGCTGTCCATGAATTAATTCTTAGATACCATTATGTGAAATATACAGGTACTGGGGTTATTTTAGACATGATTGTAAAGATTATCTGCAATTCAAGCCACATTACAAATATCTCAGGTTGTTGTTATGCAGTATGTAGATTATGTCTCACAATACTAGTGAGTTGTAAATAATGCATGTTGTCAAAGAAGCGAATCAACAAAGACATGGCATCTATGCTAATGTGTATTACTCAACATTGTTTGTAAAGGCAACACCAGTGGGGTTGAGAGAGCAATGAACATTTTGAGGTTGAGGCTTGTGCTCACCCTTGAGTTTCTTTTTTTTGTCAGAGGTGAGACTGCTCACAGAGTGGAATGGTAAGGTTAAAACTTTGCACAATATGTGGACCAAGGGAACACATAACTAATGATTGTTTAGTGGTACCTTAAAATTGAGGGGGAGGAGGGAAGCCAGCATGCTTCAACTTCTTATTTGTGGACATCTGCATAACATGCACACAATTAGGAGAAACATGTTGGATGCCAATGTTATCACTTAACTCAGTATGAAATTTAGGCTGTGACCTCAGGAAGGATAAAGCATCAGAAAGAAATGAGCAGAAACTTAGAAGACTGCATGCCCATATGCAATGTTAATTGAAAGTGCAATAGTTTTAACAATGAGACTCAAACATTTTGGCCATATGTGTAAGAGACTCAAACAACTTGGCTTTATGCGGAGGAGACTTAAGCAGATTCACAATAAGGGACCTTTGAGAAGTGGGCTGCCAAATGAAACACTCTGCAGTTATTCTAACCAAACTGGAGTGCTTCTTCCAATTACCCTCTTCTTATCTGAAATTTGCATGGCTGATGACTGCTTACTACTGTCATTTTGTCGCTCTCAATATAATAATTTAGCAGGAGATTTAGCGCCTGTCCAAAATGATCCAACAACAGTCACAACTTGGCCACACTTGCAGACCTACGAGAATGGAAAGTAATCTTTTTGGTTTTTTCAATAATTTGTTCAACAATATTAAGAGAACATGCAAACATGCAAAAAATATTTAGTGCTGTAAATTCTGCCAAACATTTTATGGGATATACCAAAGGTTAGGTCAGGAGAATATGTCACAAGGCCCCTCTGCTAATTTTGTAAATTCTTAGGAAAATAACTAGATCAGGAAGTGCAGCAAGTCTTTGCATATGGCCTGCATTTTCTAATGTAAATGGGCCAAGCCTCAAAGTTATAGTATGATATGAAGCTTTTTAGTGAGAAAAACAGAAAAAAAGAATACAGGAAACTTTGAACAATTCTTGGTTGCCCTGCCCCTAATATTATTCTCCAATTAAGAAGATTTGTGGACCTCATAAGTGTGATTTTTAAATTTTTCTTTAACAGTACAACATCCTTCATTAGATTTTTTTAAAATGGAAGACTTTTTCAAGGTTATGATGGCCAAATTGCATCAGACACAGGCAAATGAAAAATGTTGACCATGTTTCAGCAAAGCTTTATTTGAGATGATGTTTGTGGTGGAATGTGATGCATCACGGTTCTATGAGTTTTCATTGGTTTCCTTGAAGAGTGGATCCCACAAAATTTTAACTAGGGGTCATGTCATATATTTAAATTTAATTTATTATAGTGAGCTAGATGGACCATAGTGTTGAGACTTGGACTCGGCAAGCCTTTTTTTGCCTCGGACTCGGACTTGGCAAGACTTGGCAAATTTAAAAAAATTATTAAAAATAGTGAATTTTAGGAGAAAAAACTATTAAAATACATTCCATATCAAATCCACTTAAAAATACACTCAAAACTAGTTAATTAGATCTAACATACACATGTATACACAAAGAAGTAAGTAAATAATGTGATATTGAATGTTTTATCAAAACTAGTTAATTAGATCTAACATACACATGTATACACAAAGAAGTAAGTAAATAATGTGATATTGAATGTTTTCAGTTGAACAATTGAACTTGAAATTTGAAAGTTGAGAACTAATATTAAATAGGAGTTGTTTTTATATTCATCAAATTGTTTTTTACATACAAAATATGGATTTAGAAATCCATGGCAATGGCATCAACAAAAACGTAATATAAAAAGATACATTTAAGGTTGAGAAGAAAATGCATCACTTGTCCTCTCAACACAAGCTCCAACATGTTGGAGCCTACGATGTTTTTTATACGTCAAAGAAGCAGCTGCAGCCATTGTACCCGCCTTCGTGGTATCTCTATCCACCACCACATCTTTATCCCTAGATGTATGAGCTTGCTCCTCCTCTCCCAACGCTACAAGCTCTGCCTCGTGATCAACCTGATCAACCCATGCATGGTCCTTTGTAAACACACGGTTTTCATCCTCTGTGATCCACTCTAACTGTGGATCATACTCCTCTAGCTCAATGGGGGATAAGTCTTCCTCATCCCCTATAATCTTCTTATGATGGAGGCGAAGGTTGTAATGCACAAATACAAGGTCATTCAACCTTTGCATTGACAACCTATTGCGCTTTTTGGAGTGTATGTGCTCAAACATACTCCAATTGCGCTCACACCCAGAAGCACTGCATGGTTGGCTTAGCACTCAAATAGCAATCCTTTGAAGATTCGGCATCGTTGTAGCAAAAGTTTCCCACCATGCATTTGTAACCATAGGTATTAAAATGCCTTAGGCTTCAATTCCAAAAAATATGAAAAAACAATAAAATAAATGGAAAATATTGATCATTCAATTCAAAATTTACCTGGGTTAATTGTTGTCCTAGCTGCCTTGCAAATATCTCGAGAAAAGAGATCTCCTAGTGCTTGTTTGTAGAACTCAATCCTGGACATAATCTTCACCCTTGTTTGCACATTTGTCTCCATGGCCTCTATGACTGTGTAAAGGCCGCTCATAACCTTCTCGTCGGCTTTAAAGCTCTCAAGGAATTGAAACGCTGGGTTCAAAAAATAGGCACAAGCATGAAATGGCCTATGGAGTTGTCTTATCCACCGTTGGTCAATGATATCCCAAATAGGCATATACTTAGCTTCGACCATGCCATAGACAATTTTTATTTGCTCTTTGGCTCAGTCCATGCCCTCATAGATATAACCCATTGCGGGCTTTTCTCCATCAACCACACGGAGGAGAGAAACCAATGGTTCGGTGACCTATAAAAAATATTAAAAAACATAATTTAGAATTATAACTCTAAGTATTAAATAAAAAAATTAAATTACATAACATTTTTAAACAAAAAAAAAAAATTCAAGCAAATTAAAACGACTTACATTCACAATCTCCTTTGTCGGCACCCAAAAGTGGGACTCATCAAATACCCACTCTACAATAGCAAACCCACCAATGGTCTTTGCATATGAAAACTCGCTCCATTTCTCGCTAACATTCGCTTCAATGAAGCTTTTGATTGTAGCAAAGATTGCAAGGTGATGAAGGAGGTTGCAAAACGGGTTACACCAGGTCGGACCAGCTCCTTGTTGTCTGTGAATTCTCTCATTATAGACATTATAGAGAGGACCCAAGCATGGTCGTAGATGTACTTACAATTATTATGACCCTGCTCCACAATTGGCATGACCCACTCCATTTTCCCAATATCCTCTAGCAGTAAATCGATGCAATGTGCTAAGCAAGGAGTCCAAAAGATCGAGGGGTGCCTTTGCATGAGTAGCCTACCTGCTGCAACATAATTTGCTGCATTATCCATGACTACTTGTACCACACTTTCTTCACCAACCTCTGCAATAACTTCTTAAAAAATGTCACATAAGTAATCAACATTTTTAATGATCTAAAGGCATCAGTGGACTTCAAGAAGACAGTCCCACCTAAAGAAGAAACCAAGAAATTCAGCAATGTTCTATTTTTTCTATCTGTCCATCCATCGGACACGATAGTGCAGCCCTTATTCCTCCAAATAACTCGTTGCTCATCAATGATTGATTTCACATCAGCCACTTTATCAGACAAAATTGGCCCCCGTAAATCATCAATAAAGGGGGCTTTGAACCCTGACCAACAACAACGATAGCATCCACTAGCGCTTGCCAATAGGGCGATCTAAAATGCCAAAAAAATAAAATGTAGAATTTAAATATAAAAAAAGATCTTATAATTAATAAACATATTTAGATTCTTAGAATAACATTAACATTCTAAATTCATAATTTTTTTAATTCTTAGTGTAGAAGAAATAAAAAAAATATGATATTAATTATTACCTTGCCGCATGAAAAGGAATGTCACAATAGTACCAAAAGTCACCCACTGCGCTTCTTGCAGCTACATGTTTGTCCTTGTTCCAACCTGTGCTTTCTAGCGATGGTTGGGAGCCAGGAGCACTGCGTGGGATGAACCAGCTCGCCGAACTACGCTCTCTAGGGCCAATGCTACTCGAACTCGATCTAGGAATTGGAGGCATGGGTTTGGATTTGGAAGCAACAACTATTTGTTGGTTTTGCTTCTCCTTTAACTCCTTTTCATGAAAGCTCTCCAACTGAGCTGTGATCTCGCTTATAACCTCAGGCTTTACATTGGGACATGCTGCAGCATCACGCTTGGGTATGCGGGCAAGGTGATATTTTAGGCGATTAATGCTGCCACCAAGAAACTCAGCCCCACAATATTTGCAAGTCACATGCCCTTTCTTCGAACCCTTAATGCCATGCTTCCAAGCAGGGTCTCTCGGATGATTTTTTCCTTCCATCATGGTAACCGTAAGACGGTAGGAGTTAGGGTCCAAAAACCTACATTGTACATAAACAAAAATTAATGGTAAGGACTATAGGGTTAACATTTAAGTTTGCAAATTTTAAATATACAACAATAAAAAACATAGAATAGAAAAACAACAATAACCATGGTTCATGAATCATAATACATATCACAAGAAAGAAAGAAAGGGAAAAGATAAAAAAAACAACAATAACCATGGGTTTAAAATTTAAAATTTTAATGTGTAATGAAGAAGAAGAAGAAAATGTTAGGAAATGAGATAAATAAAAGAGAAGTGTTCATGCAATTTACCTCTTGTAGATGCACACTTGAATCAGCTCTATGCATCCAACAATGCACAGCCACACACAATCCACAGTGTACACTGCACACACTTTGACTTGAAGCTTTGGATCAGCCAATGCACTTAAAAACAGCCAATCCCTTGAAGCTCCAGCCTCCAAGGCTCCAACAATACACTCACTTGTGGCTAAACCAACCTTTGCACACTAGCAATCAGCCCCTTTGTAGCAAAAAGAACAAATCTGAAATTTTAATCACAATGGAAGAAAATGAAAAATGGAATGGGCTCACGAAAACAGAGTTAGAATGAGTGAATAGCACTTTAGGGATGCTAGAATGTGTTTTAGGTTTAGCTTTACGTTTTTGTTTTTTAACTTTATTGTGAGTTTTTTTTTTTGTTTTTGAAATTTTAAAAAATTTTGGGGTTTCTTGTAGACTTGTGAGTCCCGTCACATGACTCGCCGAGTCTGCAAAAAACTCGGCGAGGCCTCGACGTGATGGAGTCAGGGTCGGAACCGCGAGTACTCGCCAAGTCTCGCCAAGTCTCAACAGTATGAGATGGACTTCAAATAAAGCTATTTTTCATAATATTTTAAGCAATTGTTCTTACCAATCTATATGAGAAAGTTACGACTAGTTGCCATGTGGATTTCTTTCCATATATTTTATGGTCTCGGGTCAGTAGACGCCTAACTAATTAGCAAGGAAGGCTTCTCTTTGGAGACCCTGTTGGGGACTTGGCTAGAGTTGTAAGGGGTTTATGAAGGTACTGTAGATTAATTCCAATACACATTGATTTTTGGTTTCAAGGAAGCAATCTTTCTTCTCACTTTGTCTTCAAGAGAAATTGTTATGCTATGAAGAAGGTTCGAAAAGATTGCCATTATGTTAGAGGATGGTTCTTCGAAATTGGTAAGCCAGACTGCGTTCTAAACTCGAACCATCACTGTAATTTATGCTATTCTTCCAAATTAAATTGATTGCTTAAGTTGAAGTTTGGTGTATGAACACGGTGTGGACCATGAACTTGTTTGTAAAGTTTTCAATTCATGGTCACATACTTCAGTTGCATGAGTGTTTTTTTGTAAGTGTCATAAGCCATTAGGAAGGTATGAAACATTAATTAGGGACACGTTTTTCACTTGAAGTCAACAATGATCCTAGAGCTCATTTCAAGTCTGTTTTTATTGATATCTTAGGTGTTTGAAGGTATCTCTTAAGCTCGTTCTCTTTGCAGACATGACCATAAACAAGTTCTCTGTGTTAAGTGTTTAGAACAAGTACTGGCATAAGACCCTAGTGAAAAATTTATGCGAAAGCTAATGAACAACTTGCATTCCAATCCTTTTTGAAATCAGCAAGTTAATGTGATTTTGGTGCTAATATTGTTTGTTGTGGCTTATTGCATTAGGGGCTGAGCTGACCTTGGATTTTCATTTATATAAATGAAACTACAATTCAGGTGTCTTTGAACATTTTAGCTTGTATATATTAATGGAGGGCTAATGTCCTTAATTTGGCTTATATGGTGTTTAAATGAAGGTCCAAATTACACACTGTAGAGGGTTTTAGGGTACTTTTAGGCTTCATGCCTTTGTTGAACTTTATTATGTTTTTGAATAGACAACACCAAAGGGTTTCAGCTATGCTACCCTAATGTAGAGGGTTTTAGGGTACTTTTAGGCTTCATGCTTTCGTTGAACTTTATTATGGTTTTGAATAGACAACACCATGGTGGCCCCTTTTGGTATGCATATGTACACCTCAAACTCTTTATTCCTATTATTGCATTCTATTTTCAACACTTATTTTTTATGGGTACGCATGGTAGATATCTGTTATGTATTTACTCTTTTGCTGAATAAACTCTTGGATCCAACTAGCTTTACTTGGTGAACTTGACTGACAACAAAAGAGTGAAATAAAATCAAATATTATATGTTTGTATACCCTGACAGGAATTAGAAGAGCAAATTTGTGAACCAGCACTTTACAAAAAGAAGAAAAAATCAGAAGAGATCCGATAGACTTTGGAGAAAGCATCATCTGCATGATATAAATATCAGCTAGTTCCCTAAATCAAACATTGATTTTGAATAAATATCAACACAGTTAAGACAATTGAAGAGGAAGACAGTCCTGTAATCTTTTCTAGTAGTTCAGTGACAATCCCAGCTGCTAGGATGAAAGAAAAGGAGCTGATTTTATATGCTATAGAAAGAAAATGACTGCTTCAGGACATGTACTTCCACAAAATCGAAAAGACATCAATTTATACTAGAAACCTTATAAAAGGCAAAGATGGAGTCAAGTACTTTTTAGTGCCCATACTGCAAGGTTTAAGCCATGAGAAGAATGAGAAACCAATCACACATAATCTTAAAATGGTGATACTATTGGAAAGCCAATGCATTAATAAATAATAAAGTGAGGGTGTAACTCTTTCTAGGAGCATTGCAAGGCTATGCAGTTATATCCTTTGACCAATTGTCAGCTGAAAAGAAAAATTCATGGGGAGAAATGAAAGCAAAATTTAATATGGAATTAAATTTTTGCGGTACTGATGCCTAAATGTATAAATATGTGACTAGTTTGAAACAAGAAAAGGATAAATCAATCAAAGATTATAATAGAAGAGTGCTGAATTTGATCCAAATGTTGGAAAAGCCGATAGGGAATGAACTCAAACAACAATATTTCATAAATGGACGCAGAAGTACTTTTAAGGAGAGTAAGGATTGTTCAGACATCAAGTGGCCAGGATACCTCTAATAATTTGTTGTATGTAGAACAACAAAAACATTTGCAATTAAGAAATACACTAGAGGATGGCGATGAACACACACCTGGATGAAAAATGATCACTAAAATATTTAAAGAAGTTATGCAGTCATAGGAAAACAAGCTGGAATAACTAGGAATATGTTGCTTAAAGTGCAGAACTGAGGGATATGAGAAAGAAAATGTTCTTTGAAACTTTGCACTATATGAGATGTGAAAAATCATGATACAAACAAATGCCCATTCTTTCTAAAAATTAAAACCAAAGAAGAAAAATAAGCATTACTTACACAACGAGTTGCGACAATTGTTGGATACAAGAATCAACGAATTCATTGTTCCAATTAATGATGATGATGATGAACAGTGATGGCAATAAAAATGACGATGGTGATGGTGGAAATCAAAGATTCCCTATGCGAAGGGATAATGAAGGGTGACCTATGGTTCAATGTAGGCAGTGCAATAAATGAGATCGTTTTGCACGAGCTTGCCTACAGAGACGAACATAAAAATTATGTAGAGTGTGTGGACCTGGAGACCATGAGGATGGAAAATATCCCAAATTAGAATCAGCAAATTAGTTAAGATGAGGAATTATTGGGAGTTGCGAGGGCAGCTAAAAGAGAATGGAGCCCTGACATGCTAGTTGAGAAGTGGAGAATACAGGATGCTAGTCTAGCTGTAGAAAATATCACCAATCAAAGAAACTCCAAACAAAAATGTGGTCGAATTGGAACAATATAAGTGAACAAAACCTTAAAGATGGAAAAGGAATGTCCTTCCAGGAAGAGAGAGTAAATCAGCACATTTTATTGAGATCAAACTAGAGGAAAAGATCATAGTCACTTCTAGAAGCTGAACTTAAATCATTGCCTCAAGAAGGCTATAGTATCTCCAACATTCCAATTAATAATGACTATAACTAAATGAAGTTATTTTGTGTGAGCATGCCTACAAAGACAAACATAAAAATTATGTACAACGTGGACCTGGAGACCATGAAGATGGAGAATGCCCCAAATTAGAATCAGCAAATATGATGAACTATAAGATGAGGAATTATTGGGAGTTACGAGGGCAGCCAAAAAGGGAATGGATCCCTGACATGCTAGTTGAGACAAGAACGCAGGATGCTATTCAGGCTTTAGAAAATATCAACCATCAAAGAAACTTCAACAAAAACCTGGTTGAATTGGAACAATATATGTGAACAAAACCTTAAAGATGAAAATCAATGCTCTCCTAGAAAGAGAGTAAATCAACACATTTTATTTAGATCGAACTAGAGGAAAAGCACATAATCACTTCTAGAAGCTGAACCCAAATCCATTGCCTCAAGAAGGCCATGGTAACTTCAACATTCCAATTAATGACGACTATCCTCTTTTATTGGAATATTAATTAGCTGGGGCCAAACTAGGTATGAATTTGCAGCCTGCATATCAATTCTCAGATAATAATGAGATAAAGTACGAGTGACTTCCAACTCAGCAGACTAATTTTGTTGCAGAAAATTAACCACATATGATTAGCATGGGCCCTGAATGGGAATCAAAGTTAACAGATGCAGCTATAGAAATATTTACCCAGCATAAGGAGTTCTTTACTTAAGACTAACAAGGATTTGATGGGAGTACCTCCAGAGTTGTGTATATCAAATATAACTAATTCTAGGAGCTGTACCAATAAAAAGGAGACCTTATCTGATGAGTCCTAAGTATAATGCTCGTGTCTATTGTGAAATCCAAAGGATGTGTAACACATGAAATATATTCAAATTGCTAACAAGTGATTGGGTTTATCTAGTAGTCATGGCACTAAAGAAAGATACAAATCAGTTAAGGGTTTGTCGCAATGATCATAGCCTTTTTTTGATTGGTAAATTGGGGGCTGCAACGGGATCCCCACCCATAAAAGACGTGCCAAAAAAACTGTGAAATCTGAATAAATTCAGAATCTGACCTATCCATATATACAGGATTCAACTACATAATAGGTCATCTATCAAACTGGAAAGAGTTACGTACATATTTTCTGATAATTGTCCGGGGCAAATTGACAATCCTGAAGAGGAAGGGAAGAGAAAGGTGGAAGCAATGTCCTGGATGTTTTCACTTCAAGTAAAAATTTATGAAAGCTAATTGACAGAAAGTGTGATTGCTAGATAGAGTCCAAACGATTCTTTTCTTTAAATCTCCCTAGCCATTCAAAACAGTCATAAATCCCCACATAGTTTATACCTGATCGAACAAAAAACCATCTTACCATATATCTGTGGTTAGGTTTCATATGAAACAAGACATTCTATGAAACACAACAATTGAAAACAAGAGGGGGGCGAACACCTCAGAATTGACCCGACTGAAAGGTTGATGCACTGACACTTTTGGCCTAGGTTCACCATCCAGCTGGTCCATGTGAATTGGGGCCTGCCCCCCCTCATTTCCTTCTGCTATCAGAACAGTCCTAGCCACCTCCGTTTCGAACCGAGAAGAGGTAGACTGGTGAAAAACCATATTTGACATGGGCATAGCCACCTCCCTTGAGTGAGTGACTCTAAATGATGTCAAGATGAACACCGAGTTCCTGAACAACATGCTTTTTGCGTGATTGGTAATAGACTTCAACTGCTGCATCACAAGGAACGACATGGAGCTGGAGATGACCTAAAGTCCCTCCTTCAGGACCACTTTTAGGTCCTTCACGTACTAATAGAAGTCCATGTTATGGGCATCCTTTGCCTGCAGTTTATTGTGCATCAGTTATATTTCTGTATGTAGCACTTCAGTTGGATTTTGCTGTCCGCTCTGCATCATCTTCCTGTCTCTGTCATTAGTTTCCATGATTTACAACTCTTCCCTTTTAAGACTCAGTTGAGGGTCCATTTGTAGAGTACCTCTTTCATAACCAGTCCAACAAGCTTTATCTCGAAATCTTCCTCAATGGTTGTGTGCGACTTCAACTCCCTTGTGTTTCCAACTCTGTCGTGACCCAAAACACTTTGAAGCATGGTAGAGTGTTAGCATCATCTGCATGGAAGGTCCGTTTTAATCTCTGATCCGATATGGCCCTAGTTTACAGTTTGTCTCTAACAAAATCATCACCCATATTCATTCTTAATAAGTGCCTGCTTACAATTATCGTAGCCTTAACTAACAAAGATCCTCTGTGAATCTCAGTATTTTTTAAGAAGTTGCGGGAAGCAAATTGTATTCATTTCCTGATGGCTTTTCATGATATAACCGAATCAGCATATCCTAGGATAATTTGAATTTACACCGGAGTTTGGGATTTTTTCCAGCAATCAAATGCAGTTTGGTCTTTAGGAATGTTTCTGCCACATTTTAGAATCTTATTTGTATCTTAAAAAATGTCTACAAAAGATGAAAAACTTGTTTGAATGAGTATTTTGTTCATGGTTTGGAAACAGATCGTCCGAGGACATTACCTCAATGTATGCCACTGAGTTGGGAAGCATGTCTATATTTTGAATCTGAGTAACTATAAACTACTAGTATCTTATGGGAAATTATTCAGCCATGTGGTATGCCAAGTGAGAATTAAAACCGATCTGGATAGAATTAAAGCAACCAGCAATTTGGAAGCACCAGATTATACAGTGCAAGTGAGATCTTTCTTGGACGTGTATTTATAAGCATCAAAGGAACACTATTTGAATGGTGTGCAAAACAACAAGACACATTTGATTGAAAACTTTGATCACAAATTCTCAATATTAGCATAAATTCTAATTGGGAGAAAGAGTTTTGCATACACGTAGATGCTTCAGTTTTTACTATTACTCAGAAAAATCCTTTTGTTTTCTTTATAGGCCATCATCCATTGCTTTACTTAAAAGCTGCTCATACACGGTTGCGTCTCAAGATGGATTCTACTATTTCAAGTGTTTACATCTTCCTTAATGGTAAGGAAGGGGAAAAGCCACGTGATTGTGGATCATTTATCAATAATAAAAAAAGGTGAACTTGTAGGTGGTGTGAATGATTATTATCCGGACTCAAGACTCTTCAAGATCATGGTTTTGCCAAAATGGTACAAAGATGTTGGAGAATATCTCTCCATAGGCGTTGCACCAAAGGCAACATCAAGTATAGGATTGTAATCATCCCCAACTTTTTTTTTATATATATCATGTGGGCAAAGACCGTGTCTTAGAAAGATGTGTTATGCAAGAAGAAATCAAAGACATCTTAAGGGAGACACATTAGAAGAAGTAGAAGGGCATGTAAATCATGATGCAACTACAAGAAATTTTTTAGTAGCTGCACTATGGTGGCCTTCCTTGCATTGGAATTGCCTAGAATGGGTAAATACATATGACGCCTTTCAAATTATTGGTAGACTGATAGGAGAAAACTCTCAACCCTTGCAATCTGTAGAGCCTTGGGAATTTTTTGAAAGATGGGACTTAGACTTCATAGAACAATTAAAAATTCTGTGTAGAAAGGCATATGTCAATGCTTGCTACTAGCAACTAAGTATTTAATGAAGTGGGTAGAATCAAAAGGCTAACTGGATAAATCTGCTTAAAGCACTACCTGTTTCACATATGAATATTCTATCATAAGGTTTGGATGCCCTCCAACCTTAAAAAGTGACAAGGGTACACACTTTCTGATTGAAACCATAAAACAAATGCTTATCAACTTGAATATAAAATGTATTAAGTCCAGCGCATACTAACCTAGAGAAAATGGGTAGGAAAAAGCAATAAATAAGGTGATTATAGCAATAATTTATAAGACACACAATAGAAAATTCAGTTGTGCTGAAATGCTACCCTCAACATTATGGGCATATCTCACCACATGCAAGGAAACTAATTATTTTATACCCTAACAATTAATATATGGGGATGAAGTTGTGGTTTGCCTGGAATTAGTCCTAAACCTTGAGTGGCATTGGAAAATAGAGTTGGTAGATATTGAGCGTTTCTAGTAAAAACGAAGGCAATTAAATGTCTTAGAAGAAAAGAGATTTTGATACATTGGTCAATAGATGTAGAAAAAAGTAGTGGCATGATAAAACAGATTACAAGAATAGGCTAATTTTGTTCTTGAGTATGTTGGAGGAATGTTTGGCAATTGGCGAACATAAATGAGGATCACCCAACTATGAATTGGACAGATGCTTGCCAACTACTAAATATATGACACATTGAAAATCCTTCAAAGTGAATGCAAGATAATCATCAGTTGGCGAACGTGATATTCATTCGCCAACTTGCAAGCACTTGCTCCAGTAGACGTGTATGAATGGACTTTCACAAAAAACTAGTGGAAATGGCATAGCTACTTTTCAACCGTATAACATCATTGATGTCAAGACTCAAGAGTCATGTTGATGGACCTGCAACTTGTTGTTGGGAACATGACAATAGCCATCACCAATTGGTGAACGAGACGATTGAGAACACAATTGCTAAACGACGAATGAGCATAAACAAAACTAACCAAGCAAGTCAAACTTATCATAACAGCTCACACAAAATCCACATGGTGGCTGAAAAAAGATGTGAAGTAAAAAGGAAGAATCAATGGCTCATTTGAACTTGACACTTGGACAAGATATGAAGCTGGGAGCTACATAGAAGATACAAAGTTGATCATTGGTTACAAATGTTGCTTAAAATGAAGAAGCCATAGCCACTGGAAGAAAAAAACCTGTGCGTTAAGTGTATATGGCAGGATTGTTACAGCCTATGCTGCTGGTACAATTGGACGTTTATGGATGAATAAGTAGCAAGGCTTAGGGAAGCTGAATTAGCAGAAGTGACAATGATACTAGTAGTGATCGAGAAGACATCCTTCATGGAGACACTGCTAGACAACTACCATTCGCACGATGGTGAGGGCAGGCTTATAACAATAGTTGATTCTTTGGTGGTGACATTTAAAATAGAGTATTTTGAAGAAGCCTTGGTGCTACACAGAATGGACCTTAGGTAGTTACTACTTGTTTTCTTGTACAACGAATTAAAGCTGTTGTGCAAATGAATTGTATTGATTTGTATGAGAAAATTCAAAGTACGGGAAAAGGAATAATTGTTTCTAATTCTATAGATAAAATATCAAGAAATGGTGGCAGAATTTATGTTATCCAGGCTTGTTTGTTTCGATGGGAATATGTAAATACTTGTCTGGTGTTTACCTTACCTGGAAGGTATTTTGAGCAGCGAAGCTTATGATTGGGCATCCAATTTAATAACTGAGACAACACTGTCCTTAATGCTGCCGAATCAAAGAAAGTGGTGTGGTTCATGCATAAATTGTATACTCATACTATGTATAATTTAGCTGAGGGCACTTTTGAAAGAGACCAAAATGACATGCCATCAATATACAAACTTAGGCTAACAACATTAACAGAGTCAGAATTGGCCGCTAGGTACAAAACGGGGGAAGCCTGAAGAGGACATTTAAGTATTGCCCATAATTGTGAGCAATTGGGACAAAATGTTGTGGATGAAAATGAGGGGAGCTTTAAGAGGATGAAATCAGCTTCACATGTTTATTAGGCCGGGGATGAGGAATGCAAACAATACACAACTTAGATATGAAAAATTGAAAAAGCCCTAAAATTGACTCAACCAAAGAAACAAATTTTGTTTCAATGTTGTCAATACCTACAAATATCACTAAACCTATTTCGACTCTTAAGAAAATGCCATAATGCAAGTTAATCAATATTGTAAGGAACATATGGGTGGACAAGAAGACAAAATATAGGAAGAAATTCCTTAGATGGAAGAGGATGCTCTAGGAGGGAGTAACAGATAATGCAACACCTAAATCAACATCACCTACAATATCAGAGTTTAACAAAGAAATTAACCTTAAAAAAGGGAACAATCCAAAAAAGTGACGATAGTAGGAAGTTTGAAATATATATTGGTGAACATGGAAGGTGATGACGACAAACAATAAACATTCAAGCAATGCTATGACCTAAGAAGTGTCAAACATCCTCTCTATATGGAAAGTTTATAGGATGAATATTTTCACTAAGTGAAAAATGTTGAGACTTGGGGCCACATTTACCTTAGAGGTTCGACAAGATGATGGATCTAAACTAAATTCTTCCTCATCACAGCTAAAATTCATTGGTAGAGGGAACCGAGGAATATTTCAAATACATTCAAACTCTTTAGGCAAAAGTGGGTAAACTTTCCACTAAAGACCAACAGTTGAAGACATAAATGCAAAAGTTGGAATCCACATATTAAGCAAAATTGAAGAAGGCTAAGGTATGCAATGAAGGAAGGATATTCTATCATCAGAGTTTGAAGAGACTAGACAGCAACCTTGAAAAGGCAATCTCACTGTTAAAAGATGAGAATACAAAGTTCAAAGCTTGAGCTGCTGGCTTGAGCTACTGAGTTGACTGCAATCCGTTGGCCTACACCACTAGATTATGAACGAAGTGTAGTATATTTATTACCCATGCCTCATACAAAGGCATACAGGAAGGGATAGAGCATCTTTGAACCGGTAACAAATCAATAATTTCCTCTTTGCAATCACAAGCAACAACAATGGTGGATTAATAGCAGTTGATTACCAACAACAACATCTGGATAGTGAACAATACACATATGCATTGCTTTCAGTACCCAAAAAGGGTTATTAATCTTCTACAAGGGAGCAACTACCTCTTTGATAATCTTAGTTTGATAATGGCTGCCCTGAGCCTGACCCTTTTTTTGTGGGAGAGGGATATATTTAGAGGGTTTTGGGGTAATTCTAGACTATACACATCGGTTAATGAACTTGATTGTAGTTTTGAATAGACATAACCATTGGGTTTTAATTATGCTGCATGTGGTGGCACATTTTGACGTGCATATATACAACTTGAACTCCTTAGTCCTATCATTGCATTCTATTTTAATACTAGCTATTATTGTATTTTATTGATATGGATATGCATGGTAGATAGTGCACATTGAACCGGAAATAGCCATATACACTCAAATTTATTTTTTATAGAATTTGCTAGTTGAATCTGGGGTTAAAACATTGTTTTTATTATTGGTAAAATGGAGGTTGCAATAGGCCCCTTACCCTTAACCCCCACCCCTAAAAATGTAGAAATTGAGTCATCAAAATTCAAAAAGGCCTTTCCATACCAGATTTTTAATTTTTTTTCAAATTCTTACAGATATAGATTTGTTCTTCTCAGATTTGACCTAGCTATTGCCAAATTTCTACTACTGCAATTCCTTAGATTATATGCAGATTGCCATATTCAGTGGCATTGCAATATTTAGGAAGCAGTATTCTGCCGTTGCTTCACTTCACATAGACCATAACAAAACAAAACAGAGAATATGCGCTTTCAAGACCGTCAGATCTTTTGCTTTAAGGGACTTCGTGTGCAACTAGGCTTTCAAGACATCTGGATCAAAATCTGTCTCTCCGCCTGCAATTTATCCCTTGATCAAAACCTCCAAGATCTACTTTTAAGACTGTGTCTTGCAATCAAGAATTTTTTTGGCCAAGTCCATTGAAAGCCATAGCTTCTTTTTCTGGGAAGAGGAGAGGATCTGCTTTAGGGCCGCTTCAAAACTCATCATCTTTGAATTGATAATTTCATTAGAATTTAGGAGACTCAGAGAGGTGCCAGAAAAGAGCAAACACCCCTGCATGAGTGTGGTTTTTCTCTCCCACGGTCAGCTATGAAGCCTTCCACTGATGGGCTTCATCTGAATAATCCTTCATTTTGCCTCAACTTCATTCACTGCCCTATCTCTGACAACATCCACTGACACGGATATCTAAATTTCCAAGTTTAAAGGATACAAGGCTTTAGCAGATGGCCAATATTAACAGCCCAAGTAGCAGTTAGTAAAAGAAAAGAAACAGCCAGAAACAATGTACCAAGCCTTAGCTGGAATCTCAAGATTGAAGGCATTCAAACCTCTGCACCCACGACACACCACTTCTCCACACAATTTGCAACCATTACAGATGAGGCATCCAAACAAGAGTCTTCAAAAGGAGATAAGGTAAGCAGAAGTGTTCACAAAAATTGAGATAAAGGCTCCACCAACCTCAGAGTTTCAGAGAGCAAATTATCATATATTATAGAATTTGTTAGGAGGATGTGCCATACAAACTTGGCAATAACACTTGCATAGCCGAACCAACAACAAAAATGGAGTTCACTTTCACCTAGACCTTCACTGGACACTTAAGACTGAAAATCCTAAACTTTTGAGACTTTTGGCTTCCACAAATCCATAACAATAGAGAAACAGCCTTTTGGAGACATTGCATAATGATTTTGGAGAAACGACGTTTTGGACCGCACTTTGTGGTCCATAATCAGGATGAATGATTAGATTGCAAACAAAAGCTCCTTATATAGATAACCCGAAATGAAAAGAGATGATTATAGTTAATGCTTGGGGAACATTATTAAATAAATGTCAATAGAGCATTAATTATTTACAAGGTTTTAGCTTATGAATGATTGGATTCCAAGAGTCACTTAGTTCGAGTCCTTGGTCCCTATTGAGATTATTGGGGTACATACAAATCTCAATAGCTTCTCTTAGTTTCCTTTTCATAAGGTGATCCTCCTTCAGTAAATGTTTTGCCTTTTCCAACTAAATGTCATTGGATGTAATATGTGCGTGTCCTGCTAGCACTGAGCTCTTGATGCAATCACGGTTAATGTCAGAATCATGTCCTTTGAACCTTTGCTGGAATGATTTCCTTTTTTCTGATTTAAGGATGACCACACACATAGTCGATATGATTTACACCACATCCTAACTTAGGCTCAAGGGGGTCTTTAGTAGATTTTACTATGTTCTTGATCTTGTTTCGAGGAATAAAATCACATTTTATTCCATGTTTCTTCAAAATATTTTCTATTTTGAAAGGAACACCTTCATTAAATAGGAGGTAGGCTATAGGAAGGTCTTTGAAAATATACTCATGCTGGGAATGTGATGAGATTTTATTTTGCATGAAGACCCTTTAAATTTGCTTCATTCCATATCCATTCATCATGAACATCCTTGGAAGATAGTGTTTTTCTTCCTCTATGTGGTTTGTGTCGGATATTTTGAAATCTTTGTTAGTGGGAGTGTAGAGCACACCAATCTTTTGGGAAGGGTCATGATGTGAAGAAGCATGAAGATAGAACTTGGTGAGTACTCTTCCTGTATACCTATTGACTCATGGATCCATCACCCTTTCTTGATGGAAGAACATCAAGAAACAGTAGGGACACGTCTTTTAATTCCTTGGTAAATTGTATGCTAGTACAATTTTTGTTGAGATGCACATGGAACTCTTCTAGATTCTTCCTACCATGTGGCCAATTAACATTAGTATCGTCTACATATCCTTTCCACCATTTATGGTATAAATTGAAAGATGCCAAAGCTTTTTCTTCATTTTTTTCCATGAAAATGTTGGCAACAATGGGAGTTAGGGGAGAGTCCAAAGCCACACATTTTGTTTGCTCATACCATTGTCTCTGGAAAGATAAAAAAGTGGATATGAGACACAATTCAGCAAAACTTGCTGTTTGCTCATTAGTTACATTGCTAATGATCATGATGGTCTTTGTCAAAGAGATTTTAGTGAATTAAGAGACCCAATCAAAGCTCACCAAGTTGTCTTGTTCCTCAACCTTCTTGTCTATCACAAAATCTGAAAAATATTCTGAATTTCTGGCGAAGGAGAAAGTATGACCCCCTTGAGCCTAAGTTGGGATGTGGTGTATATTGCTTCAATTGTGTGTGTGGTCATCCTAACATGTGGAACGGGAACATCATTCCAAAAAGCTTTAAACAATATGGTTTTGACATTAACCGTGATCACATCAAGAGCTCGGCACTAGCAGAACACATATTATGTCTCATGACATTTGCTGGGAAAAAGAAAAAAATTTAGTCAAGGAGGATCACTATATGAAAAGGAAATTGGGGGAGGCTATTGAGATTTGTAAGCATCCTAATAATCTAAATTGGGACGAAGGATTGGAACTAAGGGACTCTTAGAAGGCAATCATTCGTATGTTTAAAGCTTCTACTGATAAGAATCAATTAACTCTTGTATATAATTTTATGATTTATTGACATTTATTTAATCTAATGTTCACCAAGGCTTAATTATAATCTCTTTTTACTTAGGGCTATCTATATAAAAAGCCTTTATTTGCAATCTAATCATTCATCTTGATGATGGACTCCAAGTGTGATTTGAAATGTCAATTCTCCAAAATCATTATCTGATGACTCTAGAAGGTTGTTTCCTTAATATTCTCAACTTTTTCTACAAATTGTAAGCATCAAAGAACACAAAGGAGCAAAGCGACGCAAGGAAAGACTTAGCACATGGCCTTTGGCCATTTTCTTACTTGACCAAGTGAAGTGAACTTTGAAATGCTCTTTGCTATTAGGTAGGTCTACCATTGCTTACACCAGGTCTAGGAAGGCCAAAGCCTTCATCCTTCCATCTCCAGCCTCAACACCTCTAGCTATCGCACTATTTGATTGGGCTAGACAAAATTCCTAAGATGGGGGCTTTGCTTCTCTATCTTCCTAGGTAACCTTCCTGTCCCCGTGCCTTGGACACTCCCCACTCCAAACCCCAGGTTCTTGCACCATGTGCCTTGGAGGCGATTGATACATAAAACATGATTGCTTCAACATGAGCATTATCATTGAGCTCGATGGAGCCAACTTCCTCTTTTTTGCCCAACTTGCAAATCCTCCACATATTGACTAAAATCCACAGTGGCATCTCATGGCCATAAGTTTGTTGTCGACCTCACATGTTTCCTTCCTTAGGATGGCTACTTCCTCCTTTATTTCAGGATTGTCTTGAATATCCACCTACAAGACATACCAAAAAGGGTAATCCCTAGCTTTTGATACTCGGTCTAAAATTTAATAGAAGACAGTTTCATCTTTTACCATCACAACAACGTTGCTAAAATCTGCCTCAATAGAGGATGGGGTTTGCATTTCGTCCATATCCCCTAGGCCAACCTCACCTAATACAACTTCAACCATGGCCATGGTACTTGAATCTCAACTCTGAATGTTCTTTTGAGGCATTTGTCTGATACAACATCAGCAAAAGGAATATATTTCTACCCTTCTACTACCATCATCCTTTGTATCTTCTCTAGGGGAGGCCTCGAAAATTTGAATTTAGAAACTACGATGCCAAACCGCCACCGATGCGCAGGGGAAAGCTAATCCATGTTTCAGTAGAGAGGGAGAGAATTGTAATTACAAAAGCCAAAATGATTATGCAAATGGGTGAATTAATTATTATTTTTGTTTTTGTGTGGGATGGGAGATTCTCTCCATCTTGTGTTTCTACCCATAGTGCCCATACGGATGCACATGCTCTGTCTTTCTTGAATCACCTTTGTTATTAATGTCTACGAACTTGACAAGACCTTTTGCTCCTTTAAAAATGATTACCTTCTTTTCTTATATAGAAATATGGATCTTCTTCCAATATGTCTAACCTTCAAATTGCTAGGCTATCCTTGACTAGGAGCATTGATAGCTCAATCCATCATTTCAAGCTTTGGCTTATGACCGAGGACAGAGTCTACCCTAGCATTTGCTAGTCTTGATTTCCTTGTAGCAATGTTGTAACCTTATTTTTGCAAAAAGTGGCACCAATCTCTTGCTTCCTTAAGGATATTATTAATATTTCAGTTTGGGGTTGATCCCTTTTTCATAGCATTTAGTATTATCATGGAGTCATCTTCCACTACAAGGGATCATATACCTTCCCCAATGGCCAGCTTGAAGCCCTCAAGAAGTGCAATGGTTTTTGCCTCATTATTTGTGCCTCAGGGCATAAACTGGGAGACAACGCTCCAAAATATTCCATTTTAATCCCTTAATAGACAACTTACTCCCGCAAGGCCCGACCGGGTTACCTTTTGATGTCCCATCAAAATTCAGCTTCATGAACCTTGAGTGGGGAGTTTGTCCTTTTGCTTTTCATCGATCATCTTGCTTTACTCTTGACCCTTTAAAGGATAGGGGTTAAAACATTGTTTGATTTGCACCACGGGGCCTAGGATGGTGGTGCGGAGGACAACCCAATAACTTAGCTTGTAAATTATGAAGTTATAGAGCATGCAATAGAAAACCATAATATTAGTAAACTTTTATACGTTCAAATGCATGAGATTAGTAAAAAAATGTTATTTCTATTCAATGCGAAAGAATGGGGTATGGTACATATTTGTACAATGTGCAACAAGGCTGAGAATGAAGATTCTTGTGATAAGAAAGTGGGTAACACTTCGTATCTGATTTGTCTTGAGTGGAATGTGCACATATGATCGGTTGATTATGCCTACATGCATTTTTCCCTTGGAGTCAAATGGCTTACAATATATCATTACAAGAAAGCAGTAATAAAAGAGGACAATTACAAACTGATACATCTTCTGAAATGGGCTTGTAGGTGTGATGGTTCGCTTCCCAAATGTGCAGTATGTTGACACGTGTTGACATGGCATGATGTGGTGTAGAGGGTCCACATGGCCATTAAGTTTTGTGCAAAGTCTTAGTGCTGCTGGTATGCCTCTCGTTGTTGCGCACGCTGGCAAAGGTGCATGGATAGAGGTGTGCATGTCAGTGCTCAACCTAAACATAGGGTGCACCAATCGAGATGCGTGATGCTTGGGGAAGCACCAATCTATGGGGATGATAGTGCAGAGGTTGGTGTGAAGATCAACCTGTGTAGAAGTTCTTAGTTTTGTGTGCTACCTTGGGGTGTGCCAATCGAGTAGAGCATTGAGTGAGAATAGCAAACCGTGATTGCGCAAGTTGGTTTAGTTGTGCAAATCACATGGTTGCACGAAGTTTCCAAAGGACGACAAGAGTGCCGTGATGAGAAGGTACTCTTGAGTGACCCCTCTTGTGCAAAGATCAATGTTGAGATATACTTTATACAGTGAGAAATGTGTGATTTTTTCAATTTCTTTGGTAGTGAGATTTACATGCATTAGTTTTTAAGTCACAATTGCTTTCATTGATAGGCATAGATCATAAATCTTGTGGTTGGTTAAGATTTTATCTTAGTTGCTTGTATGCTCTATGCCCTAGAATTATATGCTATCTCATTTCCAAAAAAATGGGTGAGGTTTTTTAGGAAAACGAGCACATGCAACAAAGAAATAAAAATAGATCTTATTATTTGCTAAATTACAATATGATTTTTTTTCTTTTTTTATGTTAAACCTATGCCTTTATCACCCACTTGCCTTACTCTTAACTTTAAAAGTTGGTCACATGACCATGTTGAGTGTTACATTCTAGTGCATATGGGAATTAGGGGGTCAATTGAATGTTTGCCGTAGTCCCCAACAATGGTTTTCTCTCTCTCATTCTCTCAAGGACACAAGACACTAGACAGGTTCAAAAGACTTGTTTATTGATTTTTAGATACAAAGTTACAGTCATAGTGAAAGGATTGAGATTACAATGCTTCATGCTGACTTGCAGGCCTCTCACTCTGTGTTTCCCTTTGTTTTTTTTCTACTTTTTTATTTCCCCTCTTCTCCCTTCTATTATGTTGAAGAGGAGCAACTCTTACAACTTCTGGCCTCTGGCTCTCCAACTTTCCCATAACCATTCATGGTAACATCGATCTTGGAGACAGTTTTTGCACCACACAAGTTGTCCCTTGCTCTGTTGCCTATCAAAAGCCTCCATCAAGATCTTTCCACAGAGACCCATAATGCCAAATTTTGAGCTTTCACGTGAAAGATATGGCCGTCGGTAATCCATTGTGTCACTTGTATAGCGAGTTGAGATCTCTAGGAACTAATGCCATTGTGAACTGGCAAGATTGTGACACGTGTAGCAATCTCACTGCCTCTGTGCAATGGACATGCCGTTACTTTTATGGCCTAGCTGCACCCTTCGAACTCGTGGATTTATTAGGTCCATTTGATAGTCATGCACATTTGTCCCTAATAATTGTGGCCTCTAGAGTTTTTAAACTCTACTTAAGGATTTGTCACATGTCCACTCTAAGTTGTGGCCTCACCATTACTTGCATCCTTATGAATAGGTCGTGATTGTGACACTTATCAAAATCCTAGACTCACGAGATCTCCGATGAACATTGTGGACACTGTGAATTCCATTAGACTCTCGCGAGGCTGTGGAACTGTTGGAATATCAATTCCAATTTGGGATCACCGCACACCCGCTTGTGAACTCCAATGAGGATTTAAATCTTCTGTGGCCCTCGTGTATGCCTAGTGAACTTTGTGAGGCCTCTGTTAAATTGTAACTTGGAAGCTGTGAAAAGTAAAATGACCTGAGAAGTGAACTCCTTTATCTTAGTGATCGATGTGGCCGCAACAAACTCTGTGAACCCAAAACTTGGCCCGAGAACTCTACACGAAAGTCCTAACATGTATTTGGTGACGCAAGATTGCATGTTCGCCTTGGATGCTCTTGCATCACATTCCTAACACTCTCCCCTTAGCATGAAATCCTAATGAACTAGAATTAACACCCCCTTATTCACATAGGAAAAATTTAAATTATTTTAGGTCCATATCTGTTCAAGTCGTCAATCTTCACTCTTCAATTTGGAATTTCATACTGGCTAACAAAGCTCCATCAAGTATCCAATCATTTTATTAGACTACCATTACCTTATGCGTTTTAGAGATAGAATCCCTTCAATTTAATTTGACTCACTCAAACACTCTTTTAAATTGAAGAATGGTCCATCAAGTTGCCATCACTCCCATGTGAGAATCAAAGTGTAGAATAACATCCTACCTAAAACACAACTTAATGGGCCCAATGGAAGGTGGCATTTTGATGCAGGAGCATCCCAGGCGAACCAACAATCCTACATGGACCAAAGATTTGGAGCGCGTGGGAGAAGGAAAGTTGGGCACCAGAGGACAACACAATAGGGCTAACTGATGAAGCGCACGGAAAAAGAGATGGGAAGAGTGCTTAGATGAAGCGCCGAATGAGCTGGTCATCAGAGTCTTGAGGAGCCAGACAAATAAATTGTGCGCAAAAAGAACCCTCACAACACGGAGCGTAAAACAAGGCATAAAACTTTCTACAAAATACGAGAAAAAGAACCGAGCGGGAAAAACCTACTATGTGGACTTTTGGTGGCTTGTTGGACATGACTGCATGGAGAACAAGGATTGACACGATTGACACGATCTAATCCACGCCAATTCGATCAATTTGCTATCAGAGCCGCGAGGCTCGAGGTACGTAAAAGGCAAGGCTACGTGTAGGGTGGGCCAGTTGGTGACAGTTGTTGGTCTATAGACTGGACATGCCGATGACCAAGTTGTGACAACTATAAAAGGGGAAGTCGAGTACCTTTTGTGGTTGTTGTTGGCTAGTTGAAGGTGGTTGGCAATTGTGAGTTGCTATAGAAGAGAGCCAAGAGAAGGGTTGAGACTTTGCGAAAATGCAAATCTTAGTGAGTGAGAAGAGCCAAGGGCTCTTAGAAGGGAGTTGAGAGCCCTTGTGTAAGTTGTGAAGTCAAGAATATCATGTATTTTGCTGTTAATAATAAAGTTGTGTTGAGAATCCACTATGCATAGTTGATGGTTGCTTGGTGAGGCGTCCCTTCACTAGGAACCCCCACCATGGCACTGCACCACATTTACTTTCCAAACCTTCTCGAAAAGGATATATTTCTTCACCATCCTCCCTAATGATAGCTTCTGCTAGTTTGAACAAATTTTTGCACTTGGCGTTCTTTGCCTCAACAAGTGGCTTTGGGAAGATGTCAACTATTTAGTTATCAATTCTACAATAGCAAAAATCCAGCATCCCTTCTTGACTACACTGCCAAATATATTGGTGACAAATCTCAATATGTTTGGTCCTCACATGCACAACTATATTATGAACAACCTGAATATCACCTCGACTGTCACAAATGAGTGTGGTTGGATGTTCCTCTTAAAGTATAAGCTCACTCAATAATTGACAGAACCATGTTGCCTTTTGTGCTACATTCATTGCTCCTATGTACTCCGCCTCAGTAGTGGACAGTGTAATCGCATGTTGTTTCTTGCATGGCCAAGAAACCATACCCGATCCAAGGTGAAATACAAAGCCGAAAATAGACTTTTGTTTATCCACATTTCCTAGCCAATCTGAATGTGTAGCCTACTAGGCTACCATCAACTCCTCTAGAGTGCTTGATCCTAAGCTAATAAGTACCTTTAACATACTTCAATATCCCCTCAGCTGCCTACTAGTGGTTCTCTCTCATTTCCTGCATGAACTTTGAAACAAGACAAACTACAAAGGCAATATTTGACTAGGTATGAGGTAAGTACATAAGATTATTAAGAAGTTTCTTATACAAAGTATCACCAACCCTAGGAGAAGTACATTGAGTTTTCAACTTGACTGCAGATGGATATGGGGTAGATGAAGACTTCCACTTGTCCATGATGACCTTCTTCAACAAGTCAAGGTAATAATTAGGCTATGAGACAAAGATCCCATCCTCCATTTGCAATACTTGAATACCAAGAAAGTTATGCACCAAACCTGAATTAGTCATCTCAAAGGTTTTCTTCAATTCAACCTTCATATCATGAATTAAAGCAATACTACTCCAATTGAAAATCAAATCATTAACATAAAGCACCAGAATTAGAGTATCACCACGAACCTGCCTCCCATAGACAATAATATTAGAATGGCATCAGGTAAAGCCATAAGATAGAAAAAAATGAATATCTTCTCATACCTTCCCTGTAGGTTTGCTTTAACCAATATAGCGACTTCTTTAACATACAAATAAGGCAAGAATTATCATTCCACTCAAAACTTGGTGAGTGCTCCATGTAAATCTCTTACTAAATATCTCTGTTGAGAATCACACACGTTACATCCATTTGGTGAACCTTCCATCCAAAATTGTCTGCTAGTGAAAGAACAACATGGATGGACTCCATTTTGGCAACTAGAGCATAAGTTTTCCAAGGTCAACACCCTCCTTTTGAGAGTATCACTTGGTCATCAAGCAGGCCTTATACCTCTCAATTGAACCATCCCAATTGAACTACGTCATGAAGTACACTTGCATTTCACCATGTTCTTCCCGTTAGGATAAGGCACTAAATCTGAAGTCGTATTCTTCATCAAGGAGTTGTACTCATTTGCCATAGCATTCTCCCACTCATCTCTCCTCTTGGCCTTTGCATGGGATTGAGGATCACAATTACCCATTTCCCTAGTCACGAGTGTGAAATTGGCCTTTTTCAAAATGGGCCCTCCATGTGGTAGACTCATCCCCCCCTACACTCCTTTCCCCACTTGAGATTTTTAATAGCCCACTTGGGACAATTAACCTTGCCCCTAGAAGTAATCTTTGTGGGGCCAACATCAAATGTAGAAATCTCACCACATGAACTTGCCTCAACAATCAGAGCCTCCACGTCATACGATGCCACTTCATCACTTGAAGCTGTCCCATCATCCAATGATGTCACAACACAAAGGTGCCACATCATCCACATGAGCTTCATCATCTGCATCAGAATTCTACGAAGTACTAGGAGAATCTTTACAACAACTTAACATGTTTGCCTCATCAAATGGTGTTTTCTCATCAAAGACAACATCCTGTTGAATGATCATATGCCTTTGGAATGCTTTGAATGGCCCACCATGATAAACTTATGACTCTTAGGATCACACTTATTTCGTCTTTCATCCAATTGTGAACCCATGCAATACTACCAAAGACGCTTTAGTGTATTGCAGTTAAATTCCTACTACACTACTTCTCGTGAAGTGTCACACCCCTCACTGCCCTGGTAGGAACCCTGTTTAAAATATAGTTAGCACAACAAACAACCTCACCCCAAAATTGTCATGTGTACCTTTTGCGTGGAGCATACACCTTGTTTTCTTTGTCAAAGTTTTGTTCTTCTATTCTGCCACACAATTTTGTTGGGGAGCATAAGTAATAGTTCTTTGCCACACAATCCCATGCTTAGAACAAGAATCCTCAAAGCATGACTAATATACTTGGCACCTCTACATGATCTCAAACACTTAAGAGAATTCTCATACCGATTCTCAACCAAAGTCTTAAAGCATATTGTTTTTTCATAAAATACACCCTTGTGCATCGAAAGACATCATCAATAAATATTAAGATATACTTGGCATCTGAAGTAGATAGATGATTCATGTCGCACAAGTTAGAATGAAGAAGCTCCAAATACCCCTTAGCACGCCATGCCTTCCCCTTCTCAAAATTTTCTTGGTGATGCTTATAGAGAGAAAAACCTTTACGCAAGCCTTGAGAGGGAGAAATAGAAGGAAAACAATGAACCTTTGCCAATCAACTGCATGCTTTTGATGCCAAAGACAACTATCATCATATGTCTTAGCCACTAAAACATATGGATCTTGAGTGCTTGTAGGAGCATTATCTCATTATCAAATCTGGTAAAATTGTAAGCCCTGGCTTGCTATCAAGAGTACCAACCATTACCACCTAAAACTTATTGTTAATGTCCTTCACAACAAATACGTCATACCAAAATTCAACTTTCTTCCCTTGTTGAGTAAGTTGGAAAATTGAAAGAAGATTAGCAGTCAAATCATGTACACAGTACACATCATGAATCTCACCATTCTCAAACAATCACTATTACCCACAAGGGTCAGCCTTGAATCACAAAACATCGTGTGGATCAACCAAATTGTCACATAAGCTTTATAGAAATTACCATGCAGACCAACCGCAAGTCGCCACATGTCCTTGCTAGATCGAAATCAAATTACTAAAAAAATTTAAAAATTAGCTCTCGAATCAAGAATATGTTAGAGATCCTGAACAACAACATTATCTAACACAACATTACCATTGCCCACAACAAACAATGACAAATCATTTGCAATATAGATTTGCTCATCATCAGCCTTGCCAAGCAATGTAAACAAACTACCATACTTAGTCATACGATAAGTGCATCCTAAATCAACAATCCGCACACATTTGGAAGTATGAATATGCAATGCCGTAGAAGTATGAGCAACAAGATCAACATCCTTATTGCTACGTTTTCCTTGATGACTCTTGATTTCTTCATTCTCTTTCTTCACACAAGTATTCTTCTTAAGGGTAAGGTGCAACTTTCTATTGCTTTTGCTCCTTTACAAGCGATACTCGTGTTGCTTCCACCAACAGTCCTCTCACCTGCATTGTTTGGTTCGAGGGTGTTGCAACCTATGTTGTTAGATCACAATTCTTTCATTGCAATCGGATCATGACCCTTCCACTACCGCCACTTGCCAATCTAGTTAAGCTGGTCACCTTGTCACTGCCACCACTCCCCTACATTGCGTGCGACCTATTGGGACTTTCCTTGACTTGCTGAAACTTTGATGGAGGCCTAAAAGGACAAATCTCACGAAGTGCAAGAAAGTGTCCCGAATCTATTTTTTGCAAGGAATCCAAAAAGTTGACTAGGTCTGGAAAATTCCACCATTTGATAGGAGTTGTAGAATTAACTACAAAAGTCGTATATAGACAAATCCTTGCATTAGAGGACCAAAAAATGAAGCTGCTCTCCAGACAAGCATTTCCTTAAAAAATTTGCAATGTCCTTTGTGCCACTAACTTGTTGATTTTCCTTTGAAAAATCGATCCCTATAGAACATGGAAGCAATTGTGTTGGAATTTCTGAATTGACGTTTCGGATCACACCTTGTGATCCATCATCATGATGAAAATATAGGATTGCGAACTAGAGTTCCTTGCATAGATTACTCTAGTCAAATAAATGATGCCTGTTGGGCCTACCATAAGAGAAAAGAACAAATAAAATGCGGTTACAAACATTGATTATGTATTCATCAATTCAAAACATTAAATTTAAAATTTTATAAGGTGAGGGCTCACTTTGGCGGTCCCCTACTATTCTACTATATACATAGAGGATAAAGGTGGGTAGACACCTCAACTTCGATGTCTCTATATGCTACATGCTCTATACATTAGGATGTCATTTGATCCCCACCGTGTTTCTTGACCCTACTCTACCCCACTTTATAGTAGAAAGGTCAAGCGCATATAGATAATGACCTCGACCTCGACCTCGACTCTACCCCACTTTCTAATAGAATGGTTGATCTCGACCCTACCCCACTTTCTAGTAGAATGGTTGACAAATCTTGACCTTGACCCCACCCCACTTTATAGTAGAGTAGAGGCGACCATATACATCTATCTAGGTTTTTGAGTGTTTGGTCGAGAGCTATTTATCTATATATTAGGCCCTCCCTCTATATTAAACTCTAAGCCCTTGGGGTGCCTCTATCTATCTAAATAGCCGCTTAATTTGGCGATGATGAGTCTCCATGAATGGCTTAAACCCAAACCTTCGTCCTTGTTCAAATTGCGTGAATGTTTGCTAATCTCCATGGCTTCAAATAAGCGCCTTTTAGAATGGTGATCCTCCACCACTATTACCTTGGCATCCTCAATCAGAATGTAGTGTTTTGTTCTAAAGGAGTGCCTTGCTAAATCCAATTTGCCAACCCATTCGTGCTTGACATTTGCACAATGCTCCTTTATTCTTGTTTCAATGGACCTGCCTGTGTCTATAATGTATAGTATCCCACACGAGCACTCAATTTGATAGACCCCACCCTTCTCCAAGGGTTCCAGCTGATCCTTAGAGGACTTCAAAGCTTGTTTGATCTTAATTTGTGGAAGGAAAGTGGTCTTAATATTATGTCAACTAAGAATTCTTGAGAGCTTGTTGGAGACGCCCTCATAATAAGGAATGCAACAATGATTGATGTTGATTCTTCCTCACTTTTTCATAGTCCATGATCCCACCTTGCTGGTGTGAAAGTCCTAGTGATTTGTTTCTTTTTGTAGCCATTCCTCTTTAAAACCTTAGTTAGATGCTCAATCTTCTACTATAGATGCTCCTCATTAGAGATCTGGGAATCCCTCGTAACAAGTTTTTTTGAAAATCCCTGCTTTCTATATTTGGGTGATGGTGTGACTCAACATGCAAATAAAGGTATGTGTGTCCCTTTCTTGAAAACCTGGTGCACAAGGGAGCCATCATCGTTTCTAGAGCAGACACCTAGGAAGGATAAATTGCTACCTGACTCCAAATTTGTTGTGAACTTTATGTTGTTGACCATGTTGTTTAGGCGAGCATGGAACTCATCCAACTTATTCGCCAACATAAATTTGTGTCATTGACATACCTCTTCCACTGGATGAGCTTCACTAGGAAGGAGTTGAGGGACATCTATTCAAAATACTCCATAAAGAGGTTGGCCACCACTGGGTAAAGTAGAGAACCCATCATCACTCCCTCTAACTGTGCATAAATGATGCCCCTAAAGGTGAAGAAAGTAGATCTTAGATTCCATTAGAGCTGCAATCTCCTTATTTGTTCGAGATTTGACCATGTTGATTGCCTCTTTGTTCATAACCTTGGTGAAAAGTGACACCACATCAAATCTAGCCAGGATGTCATCTTTATCAACTTTTTTGATCTTTACAAATTCAACAAAGTGGGTTGAATCCTTAATAAATGAATAAGTCCTTCCCACCAATGGCTTGATCTTATTGGTAAGATATGCGACGAGCTCATAAGTAGGAGATCATGTAGTGCCCACAAGTGGCCTCAACGGGACCCCTTGTGTGTCTTTGGAGCACCACATATCCTTGGGATAATCTCCTTGTTTGGGGATTAAGTCTTTCTTCACACCATCTTCAATTGAAGACTGCTTAATAGCTTTGGAAATTGTCTTGACAATCAATGAGATCGGGTTATATTCTTAATTTCTAGAGCTTCTAATGTTTAGCAAATGGTCCTCCATCTTGGTATTATAGTCCGCCGGATTCATGAGCAGAATAATATTGCCCTTATTTGCCTCAATGATAATGATGTTTTCATTAGCATTGAGCTTTTGCAATGCAACCCATTCCTTAGAATTATTGAAATTTGATGGTTTGGCATTTCTAAGGGCTACTATACAATCTTCCAATGTTATTGCCAAGCCTCTGCACACCCAATGCTAGCAAAGAACCAAACCAAAAACGGGGAGGGCAGAGGGCAGTAGTCGGGTGGTTTAAGCCCTAGGCTTTGGTACTTTTGAAATTTAAGTGTAGAATCCCATGGTTGACGTAAACAAAACTCCACACAAACAAAGATTACACACAAGAACAAGAAGATATGGTGAATCCTTTTTAGGGCACCCAAGCAAAAGAATACTCAATATGGAGTAAGGATAGAACTACAATATGATGTTTAATCTAAGTGGGAAAATCCTCTTTATTATCGACCTAAACTTAAGATAATGTAGGGAGAGTCAATTCTCTATGGTATACATCACAGGACAAGTTACCCAAAGGTGGACCACAAGATTGGTAACTTGGTCCGATAAGATGGGTTTTATTACTTTTAACACCTTGTAGAGGTAGAATCCTGCTATCAACCAGACAACCATCTATACTAAGCGATCAACCAACCAATTGGAGCTCCTTTACCTTGAAGTCATTGGCCTGTCAAAATGCTAACTTATACCATCTCATCAGCAGATCTTGGAGCCACGCCTCCCAGTCCAGATTTTCATTTCATTTTTTCTTCTCCTTGCCTTTGAGGAGATCATGCTGCCAGGGATTTGCAATTCCAGGCTATACGAGCTTTTTTTTTGAATTGTAATAGAGTCTATCTTCTATCTATCAACATCAAAACACTTTCTTTTACAAGGAATGCTGAAATGATATTTTACAAACTTTATGTAATGGATAAAGTTTACAAACTATATTCCTGTGTCTTGGGAGTGGGTCGGGGGGCAAACATTTGAATCACTTTGCTCTGGTGTCTTCTTCCTCAAGATTAACATATTTTGAAGGTTGTTTCGTTAATGATCTCAATGTATTTACAAATCTTGTCGTAGTGACATTATTTTCCATTCTCAGTCTAAAAAATTGCTGCCTTAGGGTAAACTTTGCATTTTGTGTTTTTGACTCAAAAATCATATTCAATTCTTCCAGAGTTCCTTGGGAGTTTTTGTAAGATCTCGCAGATGTAATTAGTATCAGCAGCCCTAACCTCAAAATGGTTTTTCTCTAATGCCTTTCAACTACCAATTTTTAGTTTATCGGTGTAATTGTTTTAAATAATTTGGTGCACTCACCACACACTATGCATTCTTATGCATTAAATGTAATTGCAATTTAAACTTGAAAGTACAAAATTTATAGCCATTAAGTTGCCTGAGTGCATTATTCACTTCCTGCAACCTCCTCTTAATCGTAAGGAATGGGGTATGGAAATGGGTTTTGGACCCTGGACCACAAGCAGGGTCTGCCTTGCAACGCTAAACCCTTGGACAGATAAAACTCAAACCTGCGACATCCAAACCATGCACAAATCAAACTCGGTCAAAAATTGAATATAAGACCACCTCTGACTTCTGCAAATGGCTCCCTCTCTCATGATGACTGCATATCTACATGCAAGGCACTTCATTGTGGCTATGATACCATTTGAGGACAATGAATGTATGCTAATGATGCATGAAGGAAATAAAATTAGTATTTTTCTTTCTATAAGTTAAAGCTATGCTTTAACCACCCCACCTATCTGAGCTACTCAATATTAATTGCCAGTCATGTGACCAAGTGGAGAGTTACATTGTGATTCCTAACAAAGGATTAAAGCACTTTCATAATTTCATCATTTAGTTGAATGAAGGGATTATTTGACGCGGGGCCTGGTGTTCCTCAATATGTGATTTGAAGTTCTCTGGATGAAGCCATGCTTGATGAGAAGGCTTTCAAAGAGTCCTTGTCTGGGCCCAGCTTCCCTATATAGTGAACTACATGGCAGACAAAGGTTTCTTTAGTGAAGGATGGCTGCACTTTCAGTATTTTGTTGGTTTATTATTGTCTCAGTACGACTACAGAACTAACTAGATGATGTCAATGGAGAATGCCGTGATAGCTAGTGATTGCTGTTCATTGATAGTCATGCCACTAATTCATTCTTACATAAGCCTTATGTGACCAACTCCATGGATAGCCATAATCCAAACAACACTCAAATCCTTGTCCAATGGGTGCTTTTCAATTGTCTAAATTCAAAAGCTTTTATAACGCAAGTAGTGATTGTTAGGCTATGACCATTCACCTGTATCGTTATTTGGCTCATGCCTATGAGCTTGTTCTTTAGTGGAAGTACAAAGTAGAAAAGGCAGTGTGTTTAACTTGCATCGCAGACTTGGGTGTTATTTTTCTTGCAACAAAAGTACAAGATAAAATAATGCACTGATTTGGGTAAACTCGTCATCAACTGACTCAAGTGCATGTTAGCTTGTTAAATGTATGTAAGTAACAAAACTTCTTTTTCCTTCTCATGGAACTATGGTAAAAGGGGATGATTTTGAGATCTTATAGAAAAGGGGGGTATTGATGAAGCAGTCAATGCTCCCCAAAAAACACAGTACCACAGAATAACTTTGATGTTCATTGATCAATTAGAGATTCTTTCGGAAAGAGACCAGTTTTGACTAGAAGAATGATACACTGTCATATGAGGGCTATGTAGGAAAGTTATGTGGGTGCACTTCCCTTGGCTGGCCACATACAGTTATATCATACCTAAATACCTGCAGATATTTTTGGTTAAAGGACATACATATGAGAGTACTAGAGATAATGGTAGGATGCAAGAACACACACACATATTTGTGCATGTGTTTATTTACCATTTATTGATTCTTTCCTGTGATTAAAAAAATGAAGGTTGGAATCTGTTCATAGTTATGGGCGTTTCATTCCCATGTAAGCCACATTCGTGCAGGATAGCCAGCAATTGCAGTGTATTTATGGAATGAATGTGATGATCAAAGTAATGTGCCAAAGAGATTCTATGTGATTGAATCCAAAACTGAGTAGATTTTAGAAGTACTTTTATGAAAAAAATTACGTGGCCAAGTTATCGAGATTTGAAGCTGGTGATACAATTTTCTTAGTGTGTTGAAATTAATGACCTTACCTTTCATTATATGATTCTTCAAGGTGGTCCTAAATGTATCCATTTTTCTGCTTTTTAAGAACGTTTTCACATGTATCTCTAAACATTAGACCACCAATTTGCGGGTTGCGATGCATCACATTTTAGAGACCAACACTAGTGTTTTCCAGTATTTTTCTGTATCCTAACATTGAGGACATGGTAATATCGCTTTGCAATTTTTGGTGAAGTGCATCCCTTGTGAAAGTGGAATACATTTATACCTGCTGAGACGGTTAGGTAGAAGATCCAACAGAGAAAGGTAGTCCACATGGGAAGATTACGAGGTTGAAATGTGGAGACTGTCAGGGGTGGCATAAATACATGAGACTGTTCATTTCTTGGGAAAAACTGTATATACTATAACAGGTTCATATAATGTTTTCATAAATTTGAAATCTCTTATCACATGCCATACAATCCGACATCACAAATTACCTTTCTCCCAGTTGGGGATCACGATGCCAAGACATTCCCAATGAAACCTTGAGACAGTAACAGCATATATCAAAGCTATAGCTGAGTATAAAAGTAGGCTCATTACATCTTTACTGTGGTGACCGGTGTTTATTCCTGATAGCTGAAATGGATGAAAAGCATATGAGAACTTGTCTTTTGGCAGCTTCCTAAGTGATGACTTCATATCTATTTCAAGAATATCTGCGATGTATGTGCTGCATTATTTTTGTTTCTCTTACAAGTTATAATTCTGATAAGTGCTGTATATATAACTGAGATTTATAAATAAGAAGGAAACTTCAAGCTTTATGTTCAAGCAATAAATTCTAAATCCCTTGTCAAGCAAATAAAATGAATGGGTATATTTTAATAATAGACTGTTAAGAATGTTTCCAACAAATGAATCATTTCTCTGGTAGTTATGCTGTTTGGAGTTGATTATTAATAAAAATGTGTTTCTTCTATGCATGTGTGTCTCAGTCAAGTTTTCGATCTGCCAGAGGAGCGTCGCAGCGTGAGAAACGTAAGGGTCGTCATCATGGATTGACTGAGCAAAAAAGGCAAGAGATTAAGGAGGCATTTGAATTATTTGACACTGATGGGTCAGGTAGGTTCAAATTTGATTAAGCAATCTATTCATGTTTTGGCTTGGATTTTTTTATTAAAGTTGTTATTTCTTTTCTTTATAAACAGGCACAATAGATGCAAAGGAGTTGAATGTTGCCATGAGGTATGATTGTACAGGCTCACGAATATATGAAGTGTATAAAGTTTAAACATTGCTACTGTAGCTAGTTTAATGATGGCATCTGTTTCATATTGGTAACATCAATTCCTGGCTGCAGGGCACTGGGGTTTGAGATGACAGAAGAGGTAATTTGATTATCGATGACATTTTTAATTTTTTTGTTTTATAGACGAATTGCTAATGTGAATTTTTTATCTTTGGCCTACTCTATGACTCTTGTTGACTGTGGTAAACACCATTAGTGCATATTGATCGAGGGGAAGTTTCTAGCTCAAAGGTAGTGAAGCAAAGCATCATTAGCATTTTAATTGAAGTCTCAGGAAACATCAAAATGCGTTCACTTTTGTTATACACTTTTAAGTTGTATTTCCTGGATCTCATTTCTCCAGGGGAATCATGAGAAAGGTTAGAACAAAGTTTCATGGGGCTAATATGTAATTAAACCGTGAAGCTCATCAAATTGACAATCTATATAGAAAGCTTTATCCAGTACCTCAGATCAGAAAGATTAGTGTCTGGACCATACATTCCTAAAATTGACAATCTATATAGAATAAAGTTATCACATATATCAATACCATACATTCCTAAAATTGTGAACACTTGGAAGTTAATGCAAGAAGAATGAACGAGAATTTTACTGCAAATGGGTGGAGTGCAGTGTTTGGTTGAGTGTTAGCTTCTTACCTATGTTTCATGGGGACATGTTCCCACACTCAGTCCCTTGTCCCTGTCCAGTTGTCCCCATGCTATTTTCCTATTCAAATATCGTCTCTAGGATTTTAGGGGTCCATCTAGGCATCGCCTTTTCATTTTCTCACATTACAGAAAAAAGAATTTATCATCAAAATTCGGAAAACCTTAGAAGAGAAACCCCACAATATTTATTGATTCATTGTTTGCAACTGAAAAATATTGATGTATGATGAGTCACCTAACTTTCCAAATAACACCCATTGATATAAAAATAAGTTACATTATTAGGAAATACCTATGCATTAGTTACAGAACAGTACGTGACCAATTGCACTCCTATCTATGTAATAAGCAATTCTGTGATACACGAACACAATATTAAACATTATTCTTAACACTTCATAATGATTTATTTGTTTTCCTTGAATTCAAGATGTTCTCCTTGCTCAATGCATTTGTGAGAATATTTGTAAGCTGATCTTCCGTAGGACTGAATACCAACTCCACCACATTTCTCTAATAAAATGACAATGAACTTCAATGTCCTTAAACATGGAATGAAACACATGATTTGTTGTGAGCTGAATTGACTGTGGTTATCTCATGACAATGTTGTAGCATAAGATTACCCCAGTTGAATATTGCAGAGAGTTATTCTCAGAAATCGATTTATGTGTAGCCATCAAGTTGCATTTTATTCTGTCTCAATGGATGACTAAACAGCTCCCCCTGTTTCTTACGGAGCTAGGAGATTACACCCGAATCAAGGTTAAATGTATATTTCCGGTCTTGAATTCCTATCATCCACATCTTTGGCCAAGTCTGAGTCTGCGGAACCTCTCAATTTGAAGCCTTCCCATTCTTGGAACTCAATCGCATAATTTATTGTTCCTCGCATGTATTTCAATGGTCTTTTGGAAACTTTCTGGTGACAATTCGAGGTTTTTGCAGCATATATTTTCGAACCTGGCGGTAATTAGATATTTTAGATTTTTAATCAAATGACTATATAGGGTCCCATCAACTGCCTTGATGTCTACTTGGCTTTTCAACTTGACATTCGTTTCAATTGATGATGCCATTGTCTTACAGTCACTCTTTTAAATTCTCTAATGTCACGTGTTAGGTGTGAGGTAAAGCATATTCAATGATCATTGTCTCAGCATAAATATCAAACAACGAATTGTGCCAAGCCCAGGCCTTAAATTCGATGTGTTTGAGTCCCACATTCTACTATGTCAATGGCTATGTGCCATGTCATCTAATGATTCTGGAGGTTTTATAGGGAGCGATTTTACTATCAAGAGTATGGACCACAAAGAACTGATCATAAATTTGTATGAAGATGAGGACTATCAACAAGTTCAAAGATGTACCATAGATAACTCGGAAAGTACAAGAGTTGCCAAACAATTTATGGCAGGAGGGAATGTGTGAATGTTGGTTACCTAATTTTGCATTGAGATGGAATGTATCCCACCCCAACTCAAGTTTGTAAAGTTAGTCACATATGTTAATGAAAGTTATTGTTTTTAGTTTGATTAGATAGTTCGTTAAAAGTCACTGCAAAATGTAGTTATTCACTTATAATTACCTAGAGTTGTAATAACTAGGGAATTAAAATAGAAATGAACGATCTTTTTGAACCTCCAGTGTTAGAGAAAGTGTATCAAAGCCTCTGAGTTTATCTTTGTAAGAAGGAACAACATTGCACATCTATAAAGGAGGTGGTGTATGCCATGGGGGTTTCTATTCCACATAGCACTCACAATTTGTGATTTCATCTTTCAGATGCTCTACCTTATTTCTATGGCATGATCTTTACATGCATGCTGCGTTGGTTGGTTTGGGAGAACAAGTTCACTTCAGTCCTTGTTCTTGTTTTGTTTCTATAAAAAATAACATAAATCTGGCACTGTAACAGGAACTCTATCATTACTCCTTTGATGGTGTCATCCTCTTTTTGCTTAGAATTAGTTTTATACTTGCAATGTTTATAATGAAATCTTTTCACATAAATTGTATATTTTCCCATCGGTAATTAGAAGAGGGAGGCCTCCCATGTGAATAGTGGAGGGACCACAAGTCTTGCACACTGCACCTTACCATTTTGTCCTTGAGACAAATTTTAGGGATAACATTCCCCACGAGAATTTCACATACAAAATATTGTCTCATTCAGTTAGTGGCCCATGGGTTTGAAATAGCATAGAAGAAGGCCTTTTGAATTCTCTAAACAATATGTTTTCTTGAACAAATCCTTAAACCCTAAACCCTAAACCCTTAGGGTTTAGGGAACAAATCCTTAAGCCTGCTTCATGTAGGCTTCTTTTGAAAGCAACTAGCCATCAAGCATAAAGGCCAACTAGTTTTCATTCAAACTTTGCTATTATCAATTTCCATTACAGCATTGGAGAGTTGGATACCAAAGGGAATATCCACAACAAACGATTTCGCCTGGGTTTATGAGCTTCTGTCACTGGTTAAGTCATGTCGAAGGCTTATCTTCCCCAATGAACAAAACCTTTATATTTTCCTCACTCATGTCGAAGGCTTTTGCAAAAGTGTCTAAATAGAGCCTCGAGCATCATCTTGTTATTGAATAAGCTCCGGAGTTAAGTTTGGATCATCAACAAAGTGTACATTAAGGAGTGAGTTACCACTTGTCAAGGAATTACTTTGATTTGCTCTTGTATTCTAGTTACTTCTAAAATATTAGCCAAGACCTGTGGCAATTACATAACGGTAAGGAGCTAGATGGAAACCTTGTTAGATGGCCTCTTCAAATGTATAAGATCTAAGGGATTTCCATTTACACTAACTGTTGCAGAACCCTGTGAAGAAATCATTGCCAGTGCCCTGTGATAAAAAGATCCCAAAAAAGCCCTTTGACTAGATTCACAAGCCTATTCAACACCTTCCTAAGTTGTGATGAAATTATCAAGATAGACTCGGGATTTATAAACCTAGGTTGCTCTCTTCAGATTATCCGTGCCACAAGCAGGTTGTTTCTCCCATAGCCTTAATCGTTTGAGGAAAAAATCGTTTTTTCAAAAGTGTAAGTGTTTTTCAAAAAATCGTGATTAATTGCGAAAAAATCGGAAAGCTTAAAACCCTAACCCTAACCCTAACCTTAATCATATTTAAATCATGATTAAATCGCATTTTTTTGAAAATCGCATTTTTTTCCCGATTTTTTCGTACAAATTGTGATTTAAACGGGTCGGCCAACGGTTTATTGACCTGCAGGCATTGACCACCAATAAACCGCACTTAAACAGGTTAAAAAAGCGTTTTCCCATCCGATTGGCGATTAATCGTGATTTTTTGGCGATTTCGGTAACTATGGTTTCTCCTAGCAAGAGTTTTGGCTAAAATTTAACAACACATTCAACAATGTAGTAAGACACCAACCTCCAGCCATATCACTTTCAGAGCCCTTAGGAATGAGTTTAATTAGGTCGACATTAACTAACTCATTACACCTCTTTAATGGATTCCTAACACTTATTTAGATAGGCCAGGCCAACTATGTGCCATTCTTCTTGTCTTCCATTGCTGCCTCCAGCTCCTCCAACTCTAGTTCCTTTGATAAAACAATTCTCTAATAGCTTTTAGAGATCATATGTTTTTACAGTCCATATGATAAAGAGATAAGAGCTTCTGGAAAAAACTGTGCATAATTTTTGATCAATGTTTCAAACCACACTGTGATCCATTGATGAGAAAATGTGATCTGAAATGTCGATAAAAAATTCTGCATAGTTTTTTCAAGAAGTTCATCTCTCTTATAGCTTTCCATTTTCTGGGACAACACTTAATTACATCCATTGATGTGCTCTGCAAGGGGTTTGTGCCTAATTAAGTGAATATCTTTCAAAAATGTTCATGAAAGATAACTTGGAAGTTAGTTCATCCTTCAAAATGTTTCTTCGAAGGGCTAAAACTATTTCTGGCTTTTTTTAATCTTTAAAAACTGAGAGTATAATTTGAAGGCACATCTCCAACTACAACCAGTGGAGTCTTCCTCTAATTTTAGCTCCTCTTTCCCTGTAGTCTTGAATTTACAGAGTCAAGATCTTTACTCACTAGTTGCTACATGCTCTATATCATTGAAAAAATCTAGTTCAAAGCAATGCCTAACTTGTAGGATTTTCAGATGGGCTTGTTGTTCTCTTCCTTTTCTTGGGCTTGCAATCCCAAGAAACTCTGTTGTTTGGTGAATGACTTCTTCCCACCAAAGGGTCTAACCCTCATCTCCACTCGGAGTAGGTACCAAGCACTAAATTCTAGCAATGGGTCTCAAATACCCAAAGCAATAATTGGGAAGATTAAGATATAGCATCTTTTGAATAAAAGGAAAGCTATTGACCAATACTCGAATATCTGACTGTTGCTGCCTCATGATGTCAGCCTCCACATACTCTAGCATTAGGGTACAAACGGCATTACTCTCTTTTGTCACCAACAAAATCACAACCAAAGGGCTGGACAATGTTTTCCATTTGGGCTTGAAAATGTTCAGCTGAGTGAGGGAACTCCATCCAATGAGGGTATATTTGTATTGAGAGGCAAATTCTGGATTGCAGTTTTAATATCAAGGCTGAACATAGGCAAGTGCACAAGTAATCATCCAAACTCTATTACTGTAAATGACTTGATCTGCCTTCTCCTTGTCTAGGATTACACAAAAGTAGCCTTTCCCAAACCTTGAGAAGATTCTACCTTCTAGTCCTTAGTCTCCCAATTTTCACCATACCCCTTGAAGAGATTCTTTTCCAAGCGCATTTTTATAAGAGAGTTGAATGATAGCCTGCTTCTTTAACCACTCAGCAGCAATATTGATCTCAGCATCATCTGAGAAATCCATATGTTATCCCCCATCTGAGAAAGAGTAGCTGTTTTCAGAGACGAGTCTTCTTTTTGGTTAATAACAAAATCTGATTCGGAGAGACATTCCGATGGCCAGGATTGCCCATTTATCCCCTAACCATGTTTTGCTAATATAGGTGATGTTTTCCTTCATAACCTCTTTTTGAGGACTGACCAGTGGGGTGTCAACAAGTTGGTCTTTGGTCTTGATGGCTAGTTACTTAAAATAGAATACCTTTTTTGGCGGGGCAATTCCCTGATGCCACTGCCACTAGAGGGCCAAGCTTGTAAGCTCCTGTCCAGATTAGCTTAAAAAAATCCAAAAACTACATCTCTCAAATCAGATCCAGATAGAGTGTTTTAAGTGACAAATGTGAAGTCCTCTTTAGATAGCACATTGAACATGTCTAGATCAGCTTCTGTAATAGAAATAAATAAATTTTATTAATGTCTACGGATGACCAAAAGTAGGTCAATGGGACTCTAGAATACAACCGTAAACAATAAAAAGTTCAAGGAAAGAGAATCCAAAAAGCTAAAGTACAAAAGACAAAGTGAAGTAGTGAGCCACATATACAAATAGCAATGGGGGGCGAACAAGAGCCCCAAATGCATGCGTCGATGAAGACTGGAAGACCTCATTGGAAACCTCTGTTTGTCCCTGAAGGGGAGGGGCTGTTTGACCGATCACCAATCACCATGAAAAGATCTGATAGTGTTTGTCGGGGAGTACCCAATGTTGGGGGGGCCCGGTTGGGAGATCCTAGGGGGAAGCAAAACACTTCCTCTAGAATCTCCCCTAACATCCAAGGCTGATGTACTTCCCATAGTACCAAAGAAACCTATAATTTGAGTCTGCCTTTGTGGTTTGGGGGTGGCCGGTAAGTAGTAGATCCATGTCGTCAGGAAGGTGCATAGCCATACCGATAGGAAGAACCAGATCCATGGTGCCAAGGGAGAGCAAGTGGGGGATCTGAGTATTAATGATGTGCTTAGAGAAGTGCCACCTAATTGATCTATCAGCTATGATGTGTGATTTACTGGTGGCCAAAGGGCGCTTAATGTTGCCAATCGCCTAGATGGGTTGGAAGAAAGAGGTGATCAACATGGGAGCTCTAGAGCCTCTAGGCTCCTATAGGGATCTGCGCTAGAGAGTGATGGCCCTGTGAAGATAAAGAGCTAGGCACCGCTGGTTTGGATATCTAAAGAAAGTAGATAGAGTGTGGGGTCAGTCCTTGTAAAGGCAGTGATATCTTCCCCAGAGCTCATAGTAAATGGGGCATCCAAATATGAAGTGTTCCTCAGTCTCCACCTCCTAGAGGGAGCAAAGATGGCAGATTTGATCCCCATGGGGAATGTGGTGTTCTGTTTCGACTCGTAGTTTGTGAGAACACACTCTCATCTGGTTAAGGGGAAACCTCAAGCTGTGGGACCAATGGTGTTGGAGATAGTGAAGGCGACAAATAATACCATCCACTACTTGTAAGAAATGCTTGGTGTAGAAAGCAAGCTTGGGGATAAGCGACTCAAGAGGGGAGATCCAGGTGGCTTGGATATATTGTTTGTAGATGTCCTCTTTGGTAGCTCTAGTGACAACGTCCTTTTTGGGAAGGAGCTCCAAGGAGGGGGGGGGCATCCAGGGAATACATGAAAGGGGGTAACCGATCCATAGAGATGCCAATAGACAAGAGGAACAACCTAGTCTCAAAGTACAATAATGTCGACATCTGGTGGGGACTAGTGAAGCAATCCTCTCTAGAGGAGCAAAGTGCTAAGTACGGATATCTCTCCCGAGCAAACTCCGAGTCCCCCAAGGACTTGAGTCTGTGGATGTAGAAAGTAAGCTTGAAGATAGTCTCAATGCGTAGTAGTTGGGCGACAAATTCAGGGTGGACAATGCACTGAGGAATTGGTCGTTTGCAATGGATCATGCGTTGTAGCATGAGTTTGGATCCTCTCAATATGGGCCTAGTCAATGGCCCCCAAGTTAGGTCCCCACACCTCTGAGCCATATAAAATTGTAGGTTTGATGATTGCATCAAAAATGTGTAAATTGGAAGGAATGCCTTGGAAGTGGATCTATAAACATTGACATTCTAAGATAGAAGGAGAGGCATGGGTGAGAGGCAGACTTCATGTTAAAGCATGGACAAACCAATAGGACCCCCAAATAAGTGTAGGTTGATGTGATCTGTAGAAGTTCTTCTTTGGAGAAAAACTGGAATTTGGAGAGGGAGTGCTTGGAGATATTGAAGATCATGACCTTAATTTTACTAAGGTTGACCACAAGTTGTCGGAGTTTGCAAAAATGAGCAAAGGGCATCAAGTTGTTGTAAGCCCTCGACAGAGTGTGAGCAGAGGACAACATCGTTGGCAAAAAGAAGGATAGCTATAAGCACCTCAATCAAAGACAACCATCATCCATATGGGTATGCTACTAAAGAAACTCTTCCAACTCATCAATGTAGATGTTGAATAGTGTCGGTGAGAGAGGACATCCTTGCTTGACCCCGATGGTACTCTTCACAAAGCTAGAAAACTGTGAAGTACAAAACTATCCAAGAACACTTATAAAGCCTTCAAACAACAGTAATCAAAGAGTTTGGAATAACGATATCTCTTAACTTCTTGAAAAGCATGGTCTTAGAACCGAGTCAAAGGCTTTCTTGAAGTCAACAAAACAAAAAAAAGACTCTGGAAGACCTGTGGTGAGCTTCTTCAATGATAGCCCAAAGTGTGAAGATGTGGTCGATAGTTTGATAGTCTCTTCTGAAGCCTGCCAGCCCTCTATTTTGATATTATTCCTTTCTAGGTACTTGACAATTGCATGTCTAACATTGTGGCATAAAATTTGGCAAATGTATGCTCTATCATAATGGCCTCGTAGTTACCAGGGATAGAGGGATATCTAGACTTATGAATAGGATGAATAATGTATGGGACCATGATTGAGGGAAACCCGAATGACCACCTTATCGAAGAGCGTGGCAAGGGAATCCACACCATATTTGATGAACTCAGCTTTGAGACCTTCACAATCATTTGGTTCACTGGTATACCATCTCAAAATAGCTCTCTTGATGGAAGAAGTGGAGAAAATAGATGAGGATGGTGGAGAAGTGGGGGTGGTGGTAGTAGGATGGACAACATCATCATAGAGGGAACTAGCATACGAGATCCATGCTTCGGGGGTGATGTCATAAACTGTGGTTTTCCTTGGGAGAAGAGTTCACCAAAAAGTCTTAGATGAGTGATGGAGATCAACACGAAGTGTAAGCTGTCTAGATGCAATGAACTCCTATTTCTTATGTTGGAGAAAACAACGGTACTCCTGGATGGGTATGGAGGGAGCGTCATGGGTTAGAGAAAATCAAAGTCTCTGATGAAGGGATTTGCACCCAACATCTATAATGATGAAGATATCTTGAAAAGCATACAACTATGAAGACATCTTGAAAAGCAAGTGGACCCCTTTGAATCTGTATCCACAAGTATTTAGAGTGGGCTTCAGAAGCCACAAGTGAAACTCTAGACCCAAGGCCATCCTGAATGAGGCAAACCACACCACTTGAGCCATGGACGCCACTTGATCTATGGGTCTCATGACGAGAAGCCGAAATCCACGTGTACCCTGTGACTGGAGGGAGGGTCTGTTCAGGGCTCTTAGTGAGGAAGATGAGATCTTGGGAAGCATTAAGATCTTGGAAGCTACCTGAAGAAGACCATAAAGCGCCATTGCAGTTCCAAGAAGCAATGGAGATGCCATCACCACCCACCAAGACCAGAGGTCGTCGTCATGTTGACGGTTTAGGGCGTGGCCACCCAAGAGGGGGAGGATCACGAATGATAGCCCTACAGTCTCTATGTTGACGGTCTAGGGCGCGGCCACCCATTTGTTTTCCTTCGTAGCAGCTACAACTTGAATACGAGGTTTCTAAAGCTCCACCTAGTGTCGTGTGAGATTTGCATCAACATAGATTTTCTGCAAGAGGGAAAAGAGTTTGATTTTCGCTTTAAGAGCTTGCAAGTGCTCTTTTGCAGTTCGGAATTGGATAACAAGGGTATTGTCTGACAATGTTCAAGCTTTGTTAAGGGAGATGCCTTTCAAGTCCAAAGATTCACGCAAGAACATGTGACTTGCCTGCAAGGGATCAATGGGTTTAGAGTGACCACGAACATGAAGGTTGAGTGCCTTGGTTTGATGTGCCTTTTTTTTGTCAAACTTTGCTTGGACAACTATTTATACAACTGGATGTGTTTTCTTCCTTTTAATCACTTGTGAATTCTGTTCCTCAACCTATTTTCAGATAGATTGTTGTTGGGTTGTGGTTTCTTTTTTGAGGTGTTTGTGTTGAATGATTATCTTTGATTACTTGTTCTGAAGTTTTGAAACCACTTCATTAAGCTACTTAATGAAGGGTTACTTGTTTGGTTGTAGCCAGAAAAACCATCCAATAAGGAAAAGCGTTCTGAACCGTCAACTACTTGAAGGAGTTGCTCCATGGATGGCAGGGGATAGTGATCTTTCAAGGAGACTATTCAAATCTCTGAAATCCATGCAAAGCCTAATCTCCCCACTTTTTTTTCTTACAGGCACCAAGTTGGCTACCCATGATGAGTGCTTGATGGGAAAGATGATCCTGGACTCGATCAACTTGGTTAGTTCCTTCCTCATCAGCGCCTCAATCTTGGGGTTAATCGGCCTTTGCTTTTGCCTTACATGCTTGGCATTGGCCTCCAACTCTATGGTGTGTTGGGCTTTTAGGTCGTTGTACTCCCAAGCAAAAATATCTGCATACTCTTGGCAAAGTGCTATGAAAGCATGTCTCTCAGCGTTGCTTCTTACCTTCCCTAGCTTGAGACGTTTGTCCTTGAAAATGAGGACTCTCTCATAGTTTTCCTCTTTAGTAGACATTACTGCCTTCTCTTTCCTCATACAGTCTCCTTCATGAAAAAAGCCCTCAAGTGTAACCAACCCCTTAGGAAGTTTGTTTGACTTAAGCTGAACAATCTGATCCTCATATTGATGTTGCAATTTAGCTTGGTTAGAGGAGGAGAATTCGGTTTCCTGCTGCAAGAAACAAACAATTTGCTTGTCACTTTCAAAAACTTGCAAATGGGCTTCATTATTTGGCACTGACGGTCTCACCACCACCTTGACATGTGGTTGAACCTTGGTTTCCTTTGGGAATGTCAAACTGAGCTCTTATGGCTGCCAACCTGTCAACATGTTGGTTTTGATCTCTTGGGACAGCTTGAATGTTAAAAGCTTCAAAATCTTCAATCAGGGCCCACACTCTATTTTTGTAGGACCTTATCAAAGCATTCTTGGTGATGTTTAAGCCTCTGACTTGGTTAACTATGAGCTCACTGTCTCCATAAGCTTGCAGCAGTTTGATTCCTCTTTTGGTGGCCCATTCTGCTGTATTTGAAGAGCAACTGAAATGAAACTTGTAAGAAGAAAAAAGCTTGTTCCCTGAGGGTGAAACCAACATTGCCCCAACACCTATGCCATTCTTGCTCCTTGAGCCATCAAAGAACAATTTCCATAAACCATTGGGGTCTTCTTTAGGTCTAATGAGTGACGACATGGGTTGATTCTCTTCATGCAACATGTCGACACCCATGTCTTTTTCCTCAACACCTTCCAAAGGGTTGAAAATTTGGTTATCTCCCCATAACTCATCCAAGAACAAGTCTGGAACTTCTTCAGGATGAGTGTTCAGCTCTTGGCCAATTGTAAACTCATCCTCATCAAAGATGGTACAATTGAGGCTTATATTATTTAGCTGATGGGGTTCAATATGAAATTGTGCCATGGGTTCTGCCTTGATTGAGATCTTAGTCCCATACCTTGTTCTGAACGCCATGTAAGACCAATTTGCTGCAAGGTAGCCCCCAATCTTGGCTGTGAATTCTCTGGAAAGACACCAAGCAAAGCAAGGAGTGATATCTACAATCAGCATGTCTTGCACCATGGATACACTAGGACAAGCATGCAAGGTTAGGCTCAAATTCTTGATGATCTCTGATGGCTTTGTAGAAGAACGATCAAGTTGTAGGACTCCTTAGTGTGAGGCTTATACTTGAGTTTCAGTGGGTCAGCAATAGACTTTGGCATGATTGAGGTGTTGACCCCACTATCCACCAAGTATTTGTGCACCAAGGAATCGCCAATGATCAAAGAGACGTAGAAAGGGGGGGGCTTGGTCACATTACTTGACCCTTCTCTCGCATGACTCTTGACTGCATTAGTGAGGACTTCAGCGGCCTTGCTTGGCTGCTTACTTGTAACTGTAGTAACACCCATCTTGGACAATCCTTCTTGCAAAATGTCTACTTGGCCAGGCAGGGAAAACATGTCCCACATCGGCACACTCACGCTGGATTTTTTCATTTGCTCCACAATGTTGATTGGCGTACCACCAACTTTTACCTGAACTTTGGAAGCTATCGCTGTTGGCTTTGTCAATGAAGGAGCGGTGACAATAGGTTCTTTGAAAGCTTCCTGATTGTCACCCATATTCCTTCTCTTGAACCTTGTATTTGTTGAGACAGGGATGTGAGCTAGATTGGGAGTGGCCTGCTGATTGAATGCATAACACTCCTCTTGCTCACTAATGACCATTGAGGTCTCTGGCTGGTTTAATCCTTGATCCGAGCCTTGCTCTTGTCTTGTCATTGTGGGTACCTCTGTGTTTTGGGCCATGAGACCTTGGTTGTATCCACAAGCAACAACCTGCTGGCATTGATCATTAAATGTCTGATTGGAGCCATTAGTTGAGACAATAGATTGCCCAAAAGAATGATTCCATGGCAGTCCCCTCAGCTTCCTGAGCCACATTATTCTGAACGAGGACAAAGGAGTTGGAAGGGCCTGCAGCATTTGGATTGTAATTGTGCTGTCTAGCGTAGTTAGGCTGCCCCTGTCCTTGGAAACCTCCTTTGTAGGGTGGCCTATTTGCTTGATGACGTTGCTGCTGAGGCTGATATGGAGCTTGATAAGGTTTGTTGTAAGCTTGCCTCTTAACATTGACCACATAATTTCCTAAGGATTGGAGCATGCTCTTCAACTCCAAGTAATTTTTCTGCTCTTGGGAGTCGTTGGATCCACAAGTAGAGGCCTTCTCTTGCTTAGGTGGAGGTACAACAATAATTGTTGGCGTTGGAAGTATAACATCGAGTGGAGAAATGACTGCAGGAGGTGGTTTGATCTCTGGAAAAAGAGGCATTGGAGGTTTGGGAGTAAGTTTACCAGCGTGAACCAGGCAATTCTCCGCCTTGATGGCCACCTCGTATGCATCCGACAGTATGTCTCCTCCCATAGATTGGATCATTACAGCTATGTCATTGTTGAGAGCCTTTAAGTAATATAAGAAAACAAAGTTTGGAGATGGTCTAACAGTGGCTGGGATTCTATCCCACGCCTTCTGAAACCTTGTATTGAAGTCTTGCATGACGTCATGAGGAGCTCTCTTGATTGTGGTCAGTAGCTCTGCAAGTAACAAATGATCGCTCTTATCTGCAAACTTTTTACACAGGGCTATTCCCAGCTCGTCCCATGAATGAATAGAGTTAGGAGCAAGGCCCCTATACCAGTCTAACGCCTTTCCTTTGAAGGACACAACCAATATCCTAACAACCACGTTCTCCACTGTGATATTGTGAATGTTGCAGAATTTGGCTATGTTCGTTATGTGCTCAGTAGGAGTTACAACTTGGTCTCCTGAGTTTTAAGGGACACTTTTGAGAGCTACTACGGACATAGGATCATACTGTGGTAAGTTAAAAGGGATTTGGCTGTTGAAGCCCACAAAAGCTCTTTGGAGAATCATAGCAGGAAGAGGGGCTGATAAAGATTTTCTTGCGTAGGTATACCTTATGACTAGTTTAGAAGGATAACTTCTTACGTAAGAGTGAGTATGGGTGAACCTTAACCTTCTTGCTGAATTTAAAGGTAATTTAGTGAATCTTAACCTTCTTGCTGAATTTAAAGGCAATTTAACAAATTCAAAAGGAATACCTGCAAAAGTTGATCTTGTAGTCACTTTTGGCATGAAAGATAGCTACTGCTTTGCCACCAGATAGCTGGGTGTTCTTTGGAGTCGTCAGATGCTGAAGGCTGAAAGCTACCACTGCTGCAAATTGATCAAGACAACATCAAATTTTACCAATTTTTTTATAAAAATGGAAGTGAAATGGTAGTTGTCCCATCGGGCGTGCCAGAACTGTTATAGATTGGATTTGCACCCTTGTGAGAGAGTTCTTCAAGCTCTCTCACTTTCAGCTATAAGTATGAAAACATCCTCAGGATGTGGGTGTCCTGTGGTGAGGTTGAACCTCTAGACTTTTTTTTGAGGTTAGTTCCTCAGGTGCTTCACTTCAGCACTTTGGGTTTCTACACTAAACTCTACTAATGGCCAAGGAAAAGAGGAGAGAGATTACTTGAAAAGAAAACTAAGGGAGGTGATGCACGGAAAGTAAGTGATCCACCTGGCCTGGGAAAGACACTAATTCAGCATAAGCCAAGTTGGCTTACACAACCTCCTAACGAGCTAACTTGCATAAGTATTTTTTAAGCTAGGCTTATTGAACCACACATGAGGCAAAGAAGAATTTCAAAATTCACACCAAGCATCCATTAATGGCCGAAAAGCACGAGTTTAGACCTGCAATTAACTGGAAAGTACTTGAAAACAAGCAAGAAAGAAGGGCAACAAGGTTGGAAGGATGCTTCTTCACAACGCTATTAGTGCACAAGCTAACTCAACGCAATTTTCAGACAAAGAGATAGGTAAAAAAAACAATCTTTATTACTTCATAGGTCCATTACATAGCGATTTTCGCAGTGATTTTATCACCAGTCTGGGGATACATTTCTGGGCTCCAAGGCCTCTATTTATAAAGAAAAGGGGGAAGAGAGAAAGGGAGGAAAGAAGAAGTCGGAGATGGCTGGCACCTCCTGTTGTCCTTCCCTGATGTTCATAAATGCGCCGTTCTAGATCACCGCCCAATACTTTTGAGCCCCTCCCGTCTTTAAGACTTTCTTTGGTACATTTGAAAAGTCATGCTGTGAGCAACTGGAATGTTTCTTCTTGGCGTGACACATTTAAGTGTCGAACGACGATTGCGGGCAATGAACCATGGCGGATAGGAGCCTTCATAACTTCCAGCTACCAACCGCTCGGACTCTTCCATGTTTATTGAATATCTTTGTGCCACTTGTCTTTTACTGATTGACCCTTTCTGCTCCAGTTACGCCACGTGGCAGCCTTCTATTTGTTGCATCATGATTCTAGCGTTGCCAGACCAAGCTTAAGTCGAGCCCTTGGAGAATCCCGATTTACTCTATGTAGAGTAATTCGGGTTCTTTGGCCTCTCCAACTTCGGACTTTCCCAGATCCTTCGCTTAAAAAGCCTTTTAAGTAGAGTACTTTGAGAAACCCGATTTGTACTATGCAGAGTAATTTGGGTTCTCTAAGCCTATTTACTTCGGGCTTGTCCATCTTGAAGTCTTCTCACCTTGGTGCTTCCCAAGCCTTAATACTTCGGGCTTTTCAAACCCGATTACTTCCAATGGCTAGTCGCTTATCCTGATTTTGACGTCCATTGGCCTGTCATTTCCTTCGGACACTTGATCTCGGGCTTCTCTCTCGGCTTATTTCTTTTGGGCAAATCTCATGAAGGAATTTTTTCGGACAATTTGTTTGAAGGAATTCCTTCAGACTTTTTGCCCGTGTCTGTCTTTGGAAACTACCCTTTGGGCTTTTCATAATGGACTTTTCCCGAAGGGTAAGAGACCCTTCGGGCTTTCTGCATGTCCCCTTGGATTTCCACAAATGATCCTCCTGAAGGGAAAGGTACCCTTCGGGAATTTTGAAATGGTCCTCCTGAAGGGTAACATACCCTTTGGAAAAATTGCAACTGTCCATTTGGAGAAGAAAAAGCCATTCGAAAAAGTTGAAGTGTACTTTCGGGAAAGTTGACTGGTCCCTTTTGCCCTAAAAAGACCCTTCAACATTTTGAAAATGCCCTTCGGATTTTTTGAAAAAGACTCGTCTCTTGAAGTACTCGAGGAGTATTACTTTTCAAGACCAAATCGGGTTTGTTGAGCACCTTTACTCATTTCGGGCTTCTGACTGCTCACAACTTATGAAGTAATCAAGTAGTGCTCCCTGGAGAACCTGAAATACACTGTTCATGAGTAATTCATGTTTATAAACCCGAATTACTTTTACTTATGAAACATTTAGAAGCTAAGCATTGCTGGAAACCCAATTTGCATTGTGCCTTCAAAAAATCCGAAATTGTCACTGCTGGAAAACCTGAAGTTCTCCCAAAGGCTTACCATTTTCTTGCCTGAAATCTCCCTTTCCATACTTAGGTAAACATTGACATGTGGGCCAAAAATGGCCAACAGTCTCTTCATTGATTCAAAGGCAATTACAATAGCAAGATTGGTAGGGCTATGGCACAACCAAGAAACTTGCAAAGCCAAAGTTTCCATGGATATCCCATAACAAAAGGGAGAGCAATGCATATATAGCATTTCAAGAGATGAGAGGGGATAGAAAAGACAGGGAAGGAGGAAAATGTGCCCCACTTCACATGGGCTGCATAATAATCAATAGTGAATGTTGTTCCCCACATGTCCAAGGGGTCAATAAAGTAGAGCATCTACTTTAGACAAGATCCACCACCTCTTTGTCTAAAAAGTAGAAGGCCACATGGAAGTGGGGCCAAAAAGTGGTGCAATAATGAAGTCCACTAGGAATTTGCAGACACGTGTGCAATAGTAAATTCCACTAGCCTTTGCACATTTTTGTCATTTTATAAAATATGCCAATCTCTTTGAAGAAGTGGCCACCCCACTACCAATTACTTTGAGGAAGTGGCCAACCCACTAAAGCTTACACATGCTTGTCATGAATGTCAATCATTTAAAGATATTGCCAATTACTTTTTGAGGGGAACATTTCCAGCTGTCTTCCATGCTTGACTCAAATCTACTTGTTTTTCTGCATTGCATCATTATCAAACTTTGAAAAGTCCTTAGTGGAGGCTTGCTAAAGGAGCTCATATCTTGTCTAGACCTGTAACCTTGTATTGCAGACCTGCAACTTGGGTTTCTGCCTGTACTTTTCTATGTTTTCTTGCTTGTTAGAAGTCATAAAACCTTGCCAAATAGGGTCCAGACCTGCAAATGAAGATCTACGGAGTTTTAATCATGCTTGAACCTCATATTTCAGACCTTAGTAAGCCTGCAACTATCTTGTACAGACCTGCAACCTTATAGAAAATACTTCCTGAATCTTGTTTTGACCCTGAAGACTTGTTTCAGACCTGCAAAACTTCGTTTCTGGGTTGTCCTGTAGCCTGCAAACACCATTTATTCCCTTGAACGCCTGCAACTTCATGTTTTATGGTCTTTAGGACCTTTTGACACTTATGAAATTGTGTTTGCTTGTGCTATAGGCCATGGAAAGGCCCTGCAAACTGATCTTTAGTCTGATTTTAAACCAAAACGGTCAACATGAAGGCACTACTAAATTCATACTCAGCTGGTTTAGCCTCAAAAAGTCATGTTTCTTAGCAAGTGAAGTGATAAGAAACAAGGTGACTTGAAAAGTCAACACTGCCTCAGTAACTGTTCTGTGGGAGCCCAGACAGACGTGAACGCCAAGCCAGAGGTGAATAGGAGTCCAGCAGGTGACTACAGGGAAATGTGAATAGCAAACCATAGAGTACCTGATGGTGGGGAATGGGAAAAATGTGGACTGGGAAAACAGGAAACAGGCGAATGGAAGCAGACATGAAATCGGGAATGGAAGCAAACCTTAGAGAAAATACGAACGGAAGCAAATCTTAGAGAAAAATGCGAACCCAAGAATCCAGAAGTATCTCCTTGCTGTAAATTTGGTTCTGTTTTTATGTGTTCTAAGAACCCAAGAAGCCGACAATGAGCATACCAGAACACTGATTCACCATTGTTACCCTTGAGTCAAAAATGGATTTCCTGGTTGGCTCCAATGTGGCATGGCAAGATCAAGTGCGATCCACATCTCCAAGGCAACAGAAGGCACGTCCCACCGACATTGAATAGAACATGCGGAGAACAAAAGAGGAAGACACGGTTGCGGGAAAAATGCGAGTGGGAAGACACAGTCGCAGGAAAAACGTGAGCAAAGCAGAGGTCTAACAGTGGTGTTTATGCCAAATATAACAGGGAAAGACGAGGTCGAAGTAAGGGATTTATCATCTGGAGACATGATTGACTAAATAGGTAACTATGTCTCTGAATCTGAAGGTATGTTCTAAGGGGTGCAAAGCTTTCATCATGCAGAATCCCTAAAAATTGAAGCTTAAAAACCTCTACATGCACAACATTAATAACTAGACTAACCCTTCTGATCACAGTTTGTATTCTCTTAAAAAAACAAAACAAAACAAAACCGAAAAAAAACCCTGAATGTGGGCGAGCATGGACTGGGAACCCCTCAACAATGGAGGGGTGAACAGATTCAAAAAACCCGGATAAAGTTTGAAAAGACTCAAAAATCAGAAATCCCTTTTATATGCAGGGTTGCACAGAAAACAAAATCATTGAATCTGCAGGAACAAACAGAAAAACCAGAAATCTGCAGCAGCGAACAGAAACGATGCTTGGATCTGCAGCCCTATATATCTATCCAATCCCCCCCCCTCTCTATAGAACTGAAAATCTTCGCAGCGATTATTCCACTATATCTATCCACGGGCCCCTCTATCCCCATATATAGAGAGGGGGAATTGAGTTTAGTTTGAGCTTCGCTCATGCTACGTTCAGCCCTCCTCCCTCTCCCCCTCCTCCTCTATATATATGGGATATGGTATTAATGACCGAGGGGCGGATAGAAACAATCCTTGACTCTGTAGGGGCGAACAGAAAAAGCACTAAAAATGCAAGGATGAAATAAAAAAGCCATTGAGAAAGCAGGTTTGAAAACATTCAGCCTTCAGAAACTCTGGAAAGATTCAGAAACCCTTGACAGGTGTAGGAAACCCTAGGGCGACAAAATCAGAAAACTTGATCCATAATTTCAGAGTTGACAAACTCCTTTTGAAACAGCTAACAAATCCTTGATTCAAAGGTTTATCCATATCATATTTTTCCAATTTTTTGTATAAAATTATCATCTGAGACATAGCGATCAAACTTCTTTTCCATAATATCTTGCTTGTGAAACTTAACCATAGCTTGGGATTCATATCAATTGGAGTACAATTTCAGTAATTTCCTTTATACACTAAGTATATTTCTTATTGTAGCTGCTGTATGGAGGCATAGTTTAATATTGATTTCAGCATAAGGTCTGTGTTGTTGAATTGGCTCAGGAATATTGTAAGCAATTACAGATCAATAGACCAGGAGTTCAATTTTATGATATGGGACAATTATGCTACCCGGATTCACCACTGCTGAGCAGTCATTTGCCTAAGATGTGTTATATAGAAAAGCATGGGGTCCCAAGCATTTAGATTTAGAGGGAAAACAAAATTGGGAGCGTGAGGTTATGAGGAATATCCTCACAATACATCACCTTTTTTCTGGAAAAACTGTGTTGATTTTTGATGCTCAACGTTTTGGATCCTCTTCTGTGATCCTTCATCGGGAGAAAAGATCAACGTTTCGGATCCTCTTCTGTGATCTTTTCCCCTGATGAAGGATCACGAAAGAGGATCCGAAACGTTGATTTTTTCTCCCGATGAAGGATCACGGAAGAGGATCCGAAACGTTGAGCATAAAAAATCAACACAGTGTTTCCAGAAAAAGTTAATGTAATGTTATGGACTGTGAAAACGTAAAATCTTTAATATCCTTACAATTTTATAATTCATTCATGACAAGTCAAGTGAATAGTTGCATAATAGGTATATCTTCACAATGAAAAGTTGCACTCCTACCAACCCCCTCCCGCCTCACATGCCTATAATTGACATTTCTACCATGGAAACAATGTTGATTCTCTGGTATCTTAGATGTAGATGTTTTTCCTCATTTCAACACATTTTAAACTGTTTACCTATTGTGCACTCGTGACAAAATGAATAGGGGAAATTAGATTATATGGTTTGAATATAGTTCTTTTGGATTCAACAACATAAAATTGTTATTGTCCGACGTTTTGGATCTCAGTATTGGATCCATCTGATGTTTAGGATCTCACCACTAGTTCCATCTGACATTTTGGCTTCTATGTTTTCTTCCTTGAGGATGGATCTAGTAGTGAGATCCAAAACGTCTGACAATACCACGTAGTTGAATCCAGAAGAACCCTACTCATTATTACACTACAAACAAACTAGAATCAAAACTATAAGAATGATTTGACAATATTTGTTTAGCTTGCCATATATACTTTAATTTCATAGACATTCAATTTGATTGACAATATATGTAATTAGCATAGATATTCTAAAACTATGCATCAACACATGTTCTTTCAACCATAAATAACTTAGTTGATAATGAATGTTGTTCCCTTAGTATTTGCTTAAGAAAAAAATATATCTGTGCACAGAAATGAAGTGCTATAACTAATGTGGATTGTTGTATGCAAGAAATGAAACAAGGAAGGAACTGCAAATGTACAGAAAAGAAAATTCAACACAAGGGATTTTACTGTGGAAAAACCCAATGTAGGAAAACCTATAAGAGTAAGGCCTTGCCTTCTCTTGCCACTCTCCTCTGCAATACCACAAAAGCTTATTTCCTACTCAAGGCCTCCAAGAACACCAACAACGTACCAACAGTACTCTCAGAGCTAGCTATGCTCCGCAACTTGCTGCGACACATACTCTTCTATTGCACTTACATGCTACAACTCCCTAGAACTCTCAACCAAGAATTAATGGAAAGACCCTAGCGGGAGTTCAGACATAACTGAATTCAGCAAGAATGAACCGAATAGTAAGTCTAAAATGTCAAAGAACTGCGAATCTTCTTTTCTGTCTGACGTGGAAAGAATCGCCACCTACATTAGGAAAAAATGCCATGACACGTGAAATTGCTATGACATAAACAAAACCGCCTCAACTCAAATGGAACTGCCACCGAGCTACAGCTGGCGGTTTTGTCTGTGTAGACTACTCTCTGATTCTGCCTTGTTTCAGGGACCTCTTATTATTTTCATGACCCCAAGGTGTCTGGATCACCTTAGAACTATCTGCAACCTCTGTATATCCATGTACCAAACATGCATACTCTGTTCTTGTTGGATTTCGTTATTTTAGGAGAGATAAGAGTGTTTGAAGTTGCCTTAGCTATTTTGATTTGTAAGTGGGATCAGTGGCTTAGCCAGCGGAATTTTACTAACTTTCATGTTCCATTTCAGATCACTAAGACACAATCCTACGTTGCCAATATAGATACAGGTATGGATATGGGGATACGGCGATATTTTTTTTGGGGTTTGGATACCGCTGGATACAGCTGTACAAAAATATATATACAAAATTAAAAATATAAAATATAGTCATATAAGCAAAATTAACCACATAATATGCATAGAGGAAACAAAATAACTTCAAATAAGTTAAATAACCACAAAATATATACTCACAATTCAATGCCAAATATCATAATATTCAATAGTCGAACTTATATTAGTTTTATAACAGGTACATGGTGCAAATGTTACAATGTATGGACCAAAAATAAAGACAAATCAACATTCTCATTGTTCATTATATTCTTCTTCGCCTGCAATGTCTTCATCATCATGTGGTCCATTAGAACCACAAGTAGCAGCAGTGCCACTCCCACTAGCTCCAGTATGCAAGTCGTGTGAAGCACTGTCTAGCTCCGTGTCAAGTAAAGAAAGGTAGGCAACAGAGGCATCTAAATCAACAACGTCTGGGTTCACATCCCACAACTTTGTTGGCCTTTCCTTATATTGAGGTTGTTTATGTGAGAGAAGACGTATGTTGGAATGCACATAAACCAAATCCTCCACCTTTTTTGCAGCCAACTTGTGTTTAACTGAGTGGGTAAAGCCATAGCTGCCCCAACTCCGCTCAACTGAAGAGGAACTTGCAACCTATTGAAGCCACAACATGAATTATAATTTATAAAAAATTAAAAATTAAAAGATTAAAAGTTAAAACTTAAAACAAAACATCGAAAAGTTCAAAAGAAGGGTAGAGTAAAAAAATTCAAATCTTACTTGTGATAGAATTTTTATTGCAAGTGGTTGAAGGTGGGTGGATGCTTGCCCATGGAGGTACCACCAAAAGTGACGTCCATCTTGTACTTGTCACAGATAGCACCAAGGGAGTGACCCACTGAGGATATGAAATGCACAAACTCTTCTCTGACTTGGTCTTCTACCTCTGGATTGGGAAAGATTCTAGAAAATGTTGCTTATATCCCTCGGCAACCTTAACATCCCTATATGGTGTGACCCTCTTGGGCAAAGAAAGAATCTTTGCATTGTAGAATTTGGGTGTCAAGGCAAAAGCAAAAAGATGCAATGGGGTGGTCATTTTGTTCCACCTTTCAATGAGATGCAATTGCACTTCCTTGAATAACCTCTCCGTGGGATCTTGTTCTTTGACATTTATGATGGATTTAATGTTCTCAATCATTGAGCAATTCCATCATAAATCTCATCCAAAAATGGATTATCCATGTCCGCATATCTCAACATGTTGACGATGGGCTCAATAAAACTCAACAAATACTCCACATGCTCCCACCACGCATCATCAAGAATCCACCCTTTCACCTTTGTGGCCCTTTCATTGTTTGCCTGCCTCCATACACCCCAAAGGTTGTTGATGACCATGCTACTCAATGCCTCACACACCTTAACAAGTCGTCTCAAGACGAGGGTGTGTGAGGCAAATCGAGTCCTAACAACCTAATACAAAATTAAAACAAATAATTAATAAACTTAAAAAAATTGTTCAAAAATAAATACACTACAAATTACAAACTTATAAAATTAAATTAAATTAAGAGTTACCTTCAACAATTGCAATTTTGAGAAGGTCTTGAAGATGGCTTGGGACATGTGATGGTTGGTTATGAACATTTGGATCTCACTCGCCTTCTCATAGACTTGTTTGATCCAGTCAATTTTTGTCTCCAACTTTTGCAACATAAGGTTGAGGGAATGAACGACACAAGGTGTCCAAAATATATGCCCATACCTTGCCTCAACTAACATGCTCGCGGCTCAGCAATTTTTAGCGTTGTTTGTTACAACTTGGACAACGTTTTGAGGCCCCACTGCCTCAATGGACTCTGTTAGGATGTCAGCAATGAATCGTGCATCATTCACTTGCCCCACACAATCAACGGCCTTTAAAAACATTTCCCCTTTAGGGCTCACTGCAATCACATTAATCAATGGCCTATTTGTCGTATCTTTCCATCCATCGAAAATAATGGACACCCCTGTTTCGATCCATGAATCTCTGATGGCCTTCAATGCATCTTCAATGTGTTTTTTTTTTGTCAATAAGGTGGTGCACACCTTTTCATAACTTGGGGTGACAAACCCTTTAGGGGTATCATTGATAGATCTCACCATTTTTTGCCAGTATGGTGGTCTAACAACATTAAATGACAGCCCACATGCGTATATACAATGCGCAATGCTTTGCTCCGCTATCTCCCTGGATTCATTTTGGAATGCCCTCTCAAATGGGCCTGCATTTTTTGTTCTCTTGCAACCAAGAGGTGAATCCTCTTCCTCTTTGGCCGCAACGTGTGTAGCAAGAAATAGGTGTGATGGGGTCACCACATTAGCATGAGATGGATCAACAGGTGGTGATCCTTTGTTTCTCAAAGGATGCTTCAATCTTTGCCCCACAATGACATCTGCCTCTTCTTGTTCTTTGATGTATGCAAGGATCTTTCCTTGTGGCAAGCCCTATCTCGACCTTCCACCTATGCTTGGCCCACCACAAACTCTGATTTCAGTGCCAAAAATCGTACACAAATGAGCTTTCACTCGACATACGGGCTCTTAAATTTACCGTTACACTTTAAGCAAAGCCAATGAAAACATCTTCCAACAGGTATTTGTTCTAATATTGTCACATATTTTCAAAGGGGCGTTCGAGGATCAAATTTGGGGGTTATCACTCGCCCCATCGAACTAGCACTTGCACCCTGAGACATTCTAATTTTTGACAAATCCCTATAGCCCCTGGTAAAAAATAAAAAAGTGCTATTAAAATTTAATGGTAAAAACTAAAAAAAAAACAATTGCTATTAAAATAAAAAACATAATCATTGCATTTGGTATTTGTGGAAATAACGGTTAAAATATAAAAGAATAACAAAAAATAAAATAAAATAAAAACTAGTTACAAACAAAACAAAAAGAAAAACCACAAATATAAAAAGCTTACCTTAAATCAACAAATCTTCTTCCTTGCAAGCTCCTCAAGCTCCTTGGCGCCAAATAGGTTGAAGCAATGGCGTAGGTTTAGCAAAAGGAAGGAGTTTCAAGCTTGTGCAATTGAAAAAATAACAAGAGTGAACAAATGTGCAATGAGAGTGAAAAATGCAATGAAAGAGCAATGTGTTGTTATCTTGTTATAAAATGAGTATGAATGCTGCTTTTAGGATTGGGAATCCACTTTATTTTGTTTTTAATTTCATTTTGAAGTCCACATTTGACTCTTTCAAAGGCGAAATTGAAAAGAAAATAAAAAAAATTCGTTTTTTGTGCCCAGGAGCGCGGGGATACGCCCGGGTACGTCGCCCAGATGTACCCAGGCATATCCGTAGCCCACATACGCTCCTTGGGCATCTCCCCACACTCGTCCCGCGCTCCCGTACCCGTCGTCATATCCTTACGTGCTCTCGGGACCTGCAGGTGGCGTATCTGGTAACATAGAGAAAATCCTTAAAAATCGCTTCCAAGATGGATCACTTTAATAAACATCAAAAACTTAAGAATTTCAGTGAATGTAGATATTCCGCTCAAAATAAGAGATATTAATGTCCAAAGCCTACAATTCTTTAAGGTTCCTTACATCAAAACATGACAAGTATATTAAGAAAATACAAAGAAAATTTAAAATGTAAAGATCAACTCTATTATCGTGGAATATTCAAACAAAAGAATATATGTCCAAAAACACATGCTGCTCTTTTATTGAGAGTGAAAGTATTCAAAATGACCAAAACGTTTTCTGCAGTGTCTTCTATTTTTTGAGGATGTGATTGGCCAGAAGCTTTTCCCTCTCTCTGATTGAACAACGAGGACACTTCTTTGTGTGGGTTTGTACTCTATGGCTGTAAACCTCACAGGCCTCAAAGGTACAAGTGGGTTTCCATCGGGAGGTTGAATGCACACAAGATATGAACAATCAACTCTGTGGTGAGACTATTGCCTAGGTTGTAGAAACCAAAGGAGGAGATGCAGCTGCATTGCCATGTTCTTTTTCAACAACTAAAATTTTCATGTTAGCTAAAACATTGACTTGTGCACAAACTTTCTTTTGTACAACTGTTTCGGCCTCAACTAACATAACTAGTCCTCCTTATGGAGCTTCCACTTAAACCTTGTGCTACTCACTAGCAACTAAATCTGTTTTTCTAGATCTATCTGTCAATTGGCAGAAGCCATCACATTTTGTTACTCAAGTTGGTCATCTATTTTTTATAAACTTTCTACATACATTACCATATTGAAGCTTGTCTGCAGATGTGTCTGAACATCTATACCTATTAAGCTTTCATGCATCATCGTGTACAATTAAGACATTTTATTCCTTTGGTGTACACAATAACAAATGAGTTTTTAGAGGCAATGCATCCACAATGGATGACATTACAGCTCCTCCAGTCTCTAAGTAAAATGTATCGTAGAATGTTCTTTGATTGTATAAAGAACTGCAATATTCTGAAAGATTTGCAATCTGCCTGGCCTGGTCCAAAATATTTGAGGTGGTAATTAATTGTGAAGGGGAATTTTTTTAATCGACCATAAATTGAGCCAGCATATGAACTTTACACCTGAGTTGAGACCAAGGGTCCTTTGTATGAACAATTAAAGACATCCCCACTCCTTGCCGTGTAGATTCACTTATTAACCAAATGTTAACCCTTAGGAGATCTTACTGCCCACTTTTAGTAAGATTTGAGAGGGTCCATAGACCATCCTCTTCCCACTTAGTGAAATAAGAGGGAACCCGAACCTTTAGTTAATATGATAGAGATCCTCAAATCTTTGTCCCAACTCTTAGTAGGATGTGAGACCCTAAATATAAGGAAATTAGGAGGGGCCCCTAGAATCCTGTCACAATACACAAATTAGAACTAACCCTCAATCTCTCTTAGCTGTGTCTTCTCTAGTCTTCTATGGTTCTCTCGAAAAGCACACACGAACAAACACTCTGCAAGCAGCTATAACATCAACTCTCCATGGGAGTTAGGGGATAGACAATATCACATCTTTTGTTTCAAATCTCGGGGATTTCTCGTCGTTTCTCAGCATTTCTTGTGGTACAATCGGCAGTGGAGATATCGGGGTGTTTCTCATGAGACGAGAAACCCCATTTTTCTCGGCGATTTTCATCGAGAAACCCCCGTTTCTCGGCGAATAAAGAAAAAGTGGTCAATGCATTTAAAGTTAATACTGTACACAGATTTTTTAATCGCGTTTTCTCATTCTATGCTTAATACGCAGTTCGTCGTTCGCCTTTTGCATAGACAGTAGATTGTTAAGTGAAAACGTGCCTTCAAAGTTCAAGTTTTAAGTTTTACAGTGCCCTCATTACAATTTGCAGTTCGCCCGACGCCATTGATGATTAAAGTTGGCCGTGATACTGTAAGTCTATAAGTGTAGTCTGTGCATAGGGCTGCGGGTATATTGCTTGTGTAGCCTGGGCCCTGTATATACTTTATAGTATAACTATATACTGTATAGTATAAATAGTATACTGTGTACTTATAGACTATTGATTGCTTTGATTCTTGAATGAGGGTAAATACTAAATAGTAAAACACAGACTGCAATACACAGTTACACAAACTGCAATATACAGTTATGTAGTTTTATACTTTATAGTATTTGGCAATCCGCAATATACAGTTACATAGTGTGACTAGTGACTATTGTACTCTTTTTTGATTTCACATTGATAGAAAATATACTTCTGGGGCCTATGGCATTCTCTACATTCATTTCTCATGTCACTTAACAATGTTTTATATTTAATTTAAGTTTATTTTATGAATTTATATGTATTTTAAAGTAGCGATAAAATTACTACGAAATGCCGAGAAATTCCTGAGATCCGGAATCTGGTTCAAAATTTTGTCCTCCCGAGAAATTGCCGAGAATGAGATTTTGAATTATGATCACATCACAGGCAGTACATAACAAGCAGGGGGTGAAACTTAAACATTCACAGTTTCCAAACACTGGTTTTATGGCCTCTTGCTGATAGGAATCTCGTAAGAGTTCCAACCACATTGAAACACAAGTCCTTGCCCTAAAATCCAACCAAGATTCGGGCACATAGGAATAGTAGCTAATATCTGCCCAAAAAAACCCCTTACGTAGGCTTATATACTTGCCTTAAATGAAGCATGTCACTCTTCACTGCTACAAAGTATTACCCACTCAACAAGGTCTTACGTATACATTGTGTTTGACCATGCCTCATAACTACACCATCCTTAGATGAAGTATTAATGGGGCATGCCATTTCTTGTCAAAGGATATTTCCTCCATAAGGATATTTCTTGTCAAAGGATATTTCGGTCAACTTTTAATTTCTCTCAAGTTCTTAATTTATTCTGGAGTCAGTAGTCTTTAGGATGCTCTCTAGTAGATAGAAGATCTACCTTACCAGATTGGATTCATGTTGGTCTTATGTCAACTTCCACTTCAGTAGTTTTTCCATCGCAACAACCTTTCTTCTGGTCACGTCACTTTTTGTCCTTTGTACAAGTTTCACCCTCACATTCCATATTTCCTCCATATTGATTTGTGGCACCCTTTGCACTAGCTCTAGCCAGTACTTCAATCCCTAAGTTATGAGATGTCATTAAGATAGCACATTAAGCTATGTCAACTTCTCATCACTCTCATCCATGTTTCCTACATTGATGTTACCACATCATTTCGGTCAACTTTTAATTTCTCTCAAGTTCTTAATTTATTCTGGAGTCAGTAGTCCTTAGGATGCTCTCTAGTAGATGGAAGATCTACCTTACCAGATTGGATTCATGTTGGTCTTATGTCAACTTCCACTTCAGTAGTTTTTCCATCGCAACAACCTTTCTTCTGGTCACGTCACTTTTTGTCCTTTGTACAAGTTTCACACTCACATTCCATATGATGTTCAAACTTCTCCTGAGGTCTCATTGTTAGCTCCCTCTTTTCTACGAGTTCTAAATTTTGAGTGTCTTATCTCTCACCTAGGTGGCATGAGACATGTGACAACATCTGGAAGCTTTCAAAATTGCATAGATGGAAACATGTGGTCATTTCAGGATGGTATTTGAGTTTTTGAACGGTGAGGGGTTTTGGCCCTAGAATGGAACATTATGAGTTTTAAGCTCCAAGCTGTGAACAAAAATACTTGGCAACATTGGGTGCTGAACACGTGGCAACTTCTGATCATATAAGGCCTTTGGATTTTTGGGGAATTGGACTACTATCTCTTTGGAGTTCTAGTTTCCTGGGTTGCCAAACATGTGGCAACACTGCATTGCACTGCCATGCTACACACACATGACTTCATGACATCATTTTTGAATTTTTGGGGCTTCGAGACTTCAAGGTATTGTTTCTCACCTCTCAATTTTTTCAGACCTACAAATTACCGTGGAAATTTGAAAGTGTGGTGCCAAAACATTGAATTACCATTTAGACAAGGGACACTCTCAGATCGTGTAGGGACTCCGTTGATGTCCTCACCATTTTGCCCTTACATTCCAAGCCCCAAGTACTTTGGAAAATCTTGTTTGCTCAAGGGTCACTTCATGTGGCATTTACATAGGGTTTGATATGGGTAGACATGTTGCAACATTGTGGCATTCCAGAGAATTCTGGGCTTTCAGGTTGCTTGCAGCCCTTTCCTTCATCTTTGGCCCTTTGACCACTAAGATATTTCAATCCTTCAGAACACGTGGCATCATCATAGTGCTTGAAACACATCATTTTTTAGTGTCTGGAACACGTGGCATCATTGGAAGAGCATTATGGGCTTTTAGATTGCTTGTGGCCATTTTATTCATCTCTTACCATTAAGATATTTCATTGCTTCATAACACATGGCATCGTCATAGAGCTTGAGATGTGTTGTTGTAGTGTCTAGAACATGTGGCATCATTGTGACGGGTTGCAGCATTCTAGGCTTATGGGCACGTGCTGTTCATTCATCTTTGATCTCTTTGGTTTTTTGATGCTCTAGGACAGTTGACCACTCAATCACAATGACTCAACTAGCTAGCAAGACACTTGTGCGTTGTTTTTTAATTTTACAACTTTACTTACCACCCCTTTTTTTTCTTACTAATATCACATGAGATGTAGCATCTTTGAATAGGTTAACCGTGAGGGCACATTACACCACCATATTACAAGATAGAAGTGAGGCAACTTCAATTGTTATTTCAGGTTCTGTTCTACAGCGCCAGTGTCAATAGTTTGGGTCCAACTCATCATGAGCTTAGGATGTGGCATCACGAGACTGCATCATCTCATGGACATGTGGTAATAATAGGGTAGGAAGACGATGATGCTAAAAGTTATTTGATTTGTTGGGTGTACCTTTTTGGGCTCTTTGATACTCTGACAGGATACGTGACAGAAGTGGATCACATCAGAAGATAGACGTGTGGCGGCATCGGAATACAATTGGGAAGTAGGGAAGCATGGAAATCTTGCTAAATTTAATAGTTATTAATCTCCCCGCTATTCTGCAACTCTGATAGACTTTGTGACTCACTCATTTTGCCAAAATATTCATATGGTTCTCACCACACCCATGCGTCATGTGTCATTGGACATAAGCTAGGTTGGTTAGCTGATAACATTCACTAATCGCATAGTTATGCATGGACACGTCTCCCCTGCCCTGCAACTTCCTGGGACCTCTTGGGGACAGCGGGATGGGGGGAACATTCCCCCTTGTACCATTGCAAAAGAAAATTAAGGGGGACATGCCTGAGTTTCAGGGGACGTTTCTGGGATGTACCCTGTGTTTTAGCTGGGACTGGGAACATTGTGATGTCCTGACGTCCCTTGCAGCAAAATGGTGTTTTTTTTTAATGACATTAATTACTGAGCAGATGTTTGAGCTGAAGCGTGTGAAGCATTTGTGGTGAGGAATAACTTATGCTCATAATGATTGTCCATGCAGATCTCCTCTTCCATCCTGCAAGAAAACAATGCTGTAATATTCATTCTTAATGGGAATAATTTGTTTCCATTGTAACAGGGCTTTCACAGTGTTTTCATGGTGGGCACCACAAAGAAATGCCAAATTGGCATTTACAGGTTGAGCCAGAATTAATCTATGATGTATATATATTTTTAATCTATTATGAAGTTTATAAAATGTTTCCTCACTAATCGTAGATTGTAGATAGTAGTTGTAGCCTGCAAACATTATTATGCTTTTCAAGCAATGTAGAAAGTGTAGATTATAGTTGTATTCTGCAAACATTATTATGATTTTTAAGCAATGTAGAAAGTGGAAAGGTGCGTAGGTTTTCTTTGTAAAATGAGATCTTGGTGGACTAGGATTTGTAAGAATCATGAAGTTGATATCCACTAAGTGCTGTCTATACTTTGTGATTATTTATTTATTATAATTTATTATCCTTAGTAATATCATGTACTCTTGAGTCTTCGACTCTTGTCATTCCTGAGTTAGTATATTATTGTTGATGTATCTCCATCATTTACAATTTCAGATTAATGATTAATCATAATGGTTTTATTTAGTAATTTATTCATATTGTTTAAATTTATTATTTGAATTTAAGTGTATTTATTTTTTTAAAGTTATTTATTAGTTTATTTGTATGTTTTTAATATTTATATATTATTTTAATAGGCGTCCCACCGCCGTCCCCGAGATTTGGGTTTTTTTTGGCCATCATGGAAATCCCATCCCGTTGTCCTACCATTCTGGAGTCTTAGGTAACTATGACTAATCGGAATATATTTGGCTTCTCTTCTTTTAAATGTGGATATATATTCCTAACAATAATAACATCCTACAATGTGCTTTGGAGTTCCTCTTTCTACATTTCCATCCAAGGCTACACTTAGTCTTTTGGTGCATTAGAGTTCATCCTTCACTTTGCGCTCCTTGTTCATAAGTTGTCGATTCATGTCTTGCCATCCTTCCAATTCCTCATACTTTCCAATTTAGATCATCAGGAATTACATGCCCACCACTACCGTGTCTTTGCGCTTTTATTTTCACTCATTGACCAGCCATTCACAATGACTCAACTAGCTAGCAAGACACTCACAAATTGTTTTTTATTTTCCCACTTTCCTTAACACTTATCTTTTTTTTTAACTCATTTCCCCCGAGATGTGGATCCTTTGGATAGGTTAATCGTGAGGGCACATGACACCACCATATTACAAGAAAAGAGAGGCAACTTCAATTGTATTTTCAGGTTCTGTTTTCCTCCGCATGTGTCAATAGTTTTGGTCAATTCAAGAGGAGCTTAGGACATGTGGCATCATGAGACCACATTATCTCTTGGACGTGTGGTAATGACAAAGTAGGAAGGCAATGATGCTAGAAGTTATTTGATTCGGGTGTACCCTTTTGGGCTCTTCGATACTGTTGACAGGATACATGACAGAAGTGGAGCATATCATAAGATAGACATGTGGATGACAATCTTGCTAAATTTATTAGTTATGAATCTCTCTGCTATCCTGCAACTGTGATAGACTCTGGGACTCGGTCATTTCGCCAAAATATTGGCCAAAATATTCATATGGGTCTCACCATACCCATGTGTCAGTGGACATAAGCTAGCTTGTTTAGCTAATGATATTCACTAATAGTGATACATTTGAACACTATCATGACTTCTTTTATTTTGAATGTGTACATATCATCCTAGCAATAACATCTTGCATTGTGCATCAGAGTTCATCTTTTTATGTTTTCATCCATGGCTACACTTAGTTTTCTGGTGCATCGGAGTTCATACTTCACTTTGTGTTCCTTGTTCATAAATTGTTGGTTCATATTTCTATGTTTTCATCCATGGCTACTCTTAGTTTTCTGGTGCATTGGAGTTCATACTTTGTTCATAAATTATTGGTTCATGTCTTGTCATCCTTCCATTTCCTCATACTTTCTGATTTAGATTGTCAGTTATTACATGTCCACCACTACTGTCTCTCTGCACTTGTAGTTTCACTAGTGCACTGTTGCGCTATGGGATTGCAAAATCACTAAGACAAGAGCCAATCTACTAGTTGTTATTTATTCCCTCAATTCTTTAGCCAATATTGACAATTTTCCTCAACAGTAGCACCTTATTCTGTGCAAAACTCACCAAGATCTCTCTCACTATTTGCCCTTTGATACTGCTGATGGTCATCTGATGTGTTGTTGGTGTTAATCTGTCTTTATTACTGTGGAAGCTGACCAAGATTGTCATTGACTCATTCAGACTCAAGGGTACCAATAAGCTTGGGGACAGACCAAACTCTACTCGTCAACTGATTATCCTATAGCAAATATTGTTGCATGGAGATCTACATGCCTTTATTTCCAACAATGAGACAACCCTCCACAAAGTGAAGAAAGATAACATCCTTTGGAGCTGGTGAAATTGCCAGTCCTTGGTAAACTGAATTTTGTTTGACATCAACCCACACAATCTTTTGCTGAGCTCGTTCCTTTTGATAATCATCAGATTCATACCTTCAATCTAAGGTTGGGTTGAAACATCATTCAACTCAAACATCGTTCTATCAAGATTTCAGTTTCGTACCATGATTATTTACACAATTCCGATATAAATCCATATCTAAAATCACATACAGGCTTATTAATAATTCTGGACTGGTCAAAATAATTTAAGTCTAAGCATCATGCATGTACACAAACCTGGGGCTGTAACACTCTCTTGATCAAGAGACTGTCAATGTGACAAGAACACAATTGCAACAGTGAAAAGGAACACGAGACTGCTGCAACTTTACGTGTTGTACACTCATTTGTATTATGTACAGTATAAAGATTATAAAGGATGTACAATGAAGCTATTAGAAGTAAGCTTACAAAATAAATATGGACAAGGAAGCTTCTAAAGGAAGGAATTTTTTAAAAGAAAAATGTACAAGGAAGCTTGTAGGGGAAGGAAGCTTCTCAAAGAAGAAGGATGTACATAAATATGAATGAAACATGTAAGAATATACAATGGGCTATTTGTATCACATCATTTAATAAAATACTCTAGCACATTTGTCTGTCTCATCAGAATGGAGCATTACGTTTAATTTTTACAGCTGTATTATATGGACTGGACAATATCTTCTTTTCTTGAATACAAGAGATTGCCGCAACTATACATGTACACTCATTTGTATTATGTATAATAGAATGAGCACAAACGATCTGCAATGAAGCTTCTAGAGGAAGCAAGCTTCTAAGAGAAGGATGTACAAGGAAGCTCCTAAGAAAAGAAAGATGTACATAGAGATGCATACAACATATAAGACACACTTTGCTGATTTAAATATATTTTATAAAATAAACTAGCTCATGTGGCTGTCTCATCACAATGGCACATTACATTCAATTTTTAGAATGTATATCATGTTGACTGGACAATATCTTCTTTTCTTGCTATCAATTTCCTTCAAGTCTCTGACAGAGATTCATAAAAAATTATGCTGAGGGTAGATTTCGATAACTGTTCTTCTGACTTTTATATTTTAGGGTTTCAATCAAGCCAAACTTCCCAATAGAAGAATAAGGAATAATGCCACATAAAATATTAAGATATTTTGGCTTGTATGGACAGGATGACAATTTCAAAATATGGTCTTGCACTGTACAGAGGATAGGTAATGCTTGATCCATCCAACCGTTGATTGCTTTCCATATCTGATAAATGATTAGGCAAAGAAGAAAAATATAGAGGAATCTTCAATTAAATTTAAATAGTATACACGGTGGGAAGGTCCATTCCATGCCTTTTTTCATTTTGTTAAGCCCTAGTGGGCTAGAGTTTTGTCTCGTGCAATCAACCTAAATAGGGCCTTAATCTTAAACCATGCTGAAGACAAGCAGATCTTTATCCTTTTCTCATCTCTTGATAACAGCTTCTTCTGATTCAGTATAGGATGATATCCATCTCTGACTGTATAGTCACCCTGGCCTGTCCCTAATGACTGATATGACTTGAAAGCATCTCTACTATTTAGTATTAGGATTGGAATTCATTGATGGAATGAAACAAAATTTCAAATCAAAGGAGACATCATAGGGGGTCCTCGTTATACCTTTTTACCATTTCTAGGGATAATCATTGGCGTTTACAGAGGTTATTCAATACAGACGTTTCCACTCATTTTAGTTTTTAGGGTTTCCTGTAAAATTGGCATTTTCTGTTTGCTAGTAATTTTCCAATATCAATTCCAGGCCTTGTATGCCCACATAAGTAAATTAGTTGTACGTAATTTACTGTAGTCAGAAAACCCGTGAGATTGGAAGTACTTATATAAATCATATCATTGGGCTTTTTCACAAGAGGTTGAAGTGGATATTGATGCCAGGAGTTTTCCCAGAACTTGGCCTTCTTCTCATCCTTTCCAAAAATAGTATTAATTTGAACAAATTCAAAATATAACTCCAGGTGGAGGTGCCTGTGCCTACATATTATAACGCCAAAGATTTGAGTGAAAAATTGATGTCGTGATTAGTTACTTCAAAGGTGTAAGTGAAAAAGAGTCATATGGAGATTGTCTCATCCAGGCTATAGTTACCATGCTAATTTTTTTCATGGAATTAATAGAATGTGACAGTGTTATAAAATTCCTTGCCATAAGAAAGTCCATTGATAATTGTCTATAGATTCTGCAACCAGAGTTTGGCATATAAAGAGAACTCAAATATTGTGGCACTGCTTGAGACCATTTTTCATATATTGATTGGAGCTTTGTATCAATCTTCCCTTGGAACTCTTCGTAAGGCCAAGTAAGGTGCATATATCTACCAATGGAATTCACAAGTATTTAATCAGAATCTGATGTATACTAAACCCAAAGTTACGCTTTAACTGCAACTCCCTCCTCAAAGAATTGTTTGGGAAGACGAGCTTTGATTTAGAATGGTTGATTTCCTGTCTGAATGCAGATTTATAGAATCAAAATTGGCAATCTTGGTAGGTTCTAGCCGAATGGTTGTGGGCACCAAAAGAATGTCATCTAAATTGCATGCGAGTGTGATTTGCTATTGATTATGCTGATTAAAGTCCAGTTAGGTGATGATGAAGTTGGGCTGTTTGCTGAGCCCTACCAAGAGCCTCACCTGTGGTTGGGTGACGGGGGAATACCTTGTTTTAATCTTCAAGAAGAATGAAAGGGTTTTGTAAGAGATCCAACCCAAGTCCCTTTCGACCTGTGAACGGTAAAAGCCCATGCTTACACCTCTGCATACCTGGCAAAGGGGTTTGCCCTACCCGTATGGACGTTGGCTCAAAGGGTAATAAATCCAAGGGTTGTGCACTGCATGCAAGCATGTAATAATGCAAAAATGTGGAGTTCCTTCTTGTTCATCTAATAGTTTAAAATAAAAATTCATCTCCAGATGAAAAATTTCCGCTGGTTGGAAGAATTTTCTAACTGCCATATTCTGATGTTTTGATTGCTCTGTGCTTTTTAACTCTTTTTCAATGATTTTCCCATGGCTTGGGTACCTTTCTCTAATGAAGCATGCATATCAATACAACTGGAAAACTGGTAATCCAATTTAGTTTTTGAACCATTTATTTACTTTAATCATCTGAGTCTGCGATAAAGCCATTCTGAAAACAATTGGGAGAAATGTTTAGGGGTAAATTGTATGCACTGGTACATAAGTATAAAAGTATAAAATAACAAGAAAGGGTTCAAAACTAAAACATTATCCTGGTGTTGAGGAGGTAGGGCGAACCACAGAGGAAAGCTTTATAAAATGGCAGAATTATATATCAGAGAAACAGTAAAAATGTCATATAAAGTATGAAGATATAGAAGGCCCCAAAGTATCACCAGCGTCTGCAAATTGAGTTTAACATTGTTTAACTGCATGTTTTTTGATTGCTCTTACTAAATTTTGTGTCTCAATTACCTTTATTCATGGTGTAACACTTATCTTAAATATCTGTCTAAATATGTTTCCCATGCTCAGGGCAATTGTGCTTTACTGTTCTTCATAACCTGTTTTTTGGTACCTGCAGCAAATAACGCAGATGATTGCAGATGTTGATAAAGATGGGAGTGGTGCAATTGATTTTGATGAATTTGTACACATGATGACTGCAAAAATGGGAGAGCGAGATACAAGGGAAGAATTGACGAGGGCATTCCGTGAAATAGATCAGGACAAAAATGTAAGATTTTGAATGCTTAATTTGTCCTCAATGCAACTTTTCTTATCTTGCTTGGTTTATCCAACTAGCCTTTATGTGGATGTTTCTTAGGGAAAGATTTCTGCTGCGGACATTCAACGAATGGCCAGAGAATTGGGTGAAAATTTCACGGCAGAGGAGATATATGAGATGATTAGTGAAGCAGACCATAATGGTAAGATCTCCTTTATTACTAATTAGGAGGAAATTGACAGCCAAATCATCTTTAATGTTAGTGCCTTCATTTTTTTTCAGACGTAGATATGTTGATATTGAAATAGTATTGAAGTCATATTAGTAACATTGTTTCTTAGATATTAGTATTTACAAAGTACTCTTACCAGTTGGGTTTCCGAGGAACCATTTAATCCCATTTGCAATGTGAAACTATATTTTATTACGTTTCATGTATATTTGGAAGCTGATTGGTGTTTATTTGCTGTAGGTGACGGTGAAGTTGATCCAGATGAGTTCTTCAAGATGATGATGAGAGCCAATCTCTACTAGTTACTGTGGTCCTGAAGATGTTCATTCTGTACAGATGGCTGTATTATTAATAAAATGTTGGGGTGTTTGGATTGTTATTTTTATTTGAATCCTGTGTTTAAAATTGGAAAGGCAGTTGATTCTCTTTGATCGAAACCCTCCAAAAAAAGGACGGTAGTTTTTGAGCATTCAAAGCTTAAATGAGGGTTATTTTTAAAGATAAGCTCAAACAAGGGGTGCCTATGAGTTCTTTCCTTTCCATATCTTTTTTTAGAAACAGAAAAAATATAATTTGATTATATCCTATAATGGAAGTTACTGTGTTGGAAGAGAATATTAAGTTTTATATAAAATGCTTATATTTTAGTTTCATTTTGAACGAGATTTATTATTTCCCTGAGGAATAAGTTCCATTACATTCTACTATTACATGCAACTTATCCCTCACCCGCCAAACCCCCGCACCCAAAAAAAAAAAAAAAAAAAAACAAAAACAAAAAAAAAACAAAATCAACTGAACAATAGGGAAATTATAATTAAAAATAGTAAAATAAATAAAGTAAAAAAAGAATATTTTTTAATTTTAATATTATAGATAGATATCCAATAGTAAATTTCAGTTAATTAGGGGATACAATAGCAATTGTACCTACAGAATAACACTAAAAAAAAGTGAGGGTTCCCATTTGTGTACTCAATTGATGAGAGGAGGTTGAAGCCATTAACGTGCCGATATTAACACATAGGGAGAGAAATGACAGTGATGTTTATGCGCTGGACAAAAAGAAGAGCACTCAGACAATGTGTCATTTATGCCATCAACCTTTAGGCGAGGGAGAGGCTATACAGGCGAGGAAAATAAATATAGAAACACAAGCCATTAAAAGAAGACAATTGCATTAGGTTTTTCCTTCTTATCCTTTGCTTTGTTACTCTCTTCTTTTGAGAAGTTAATTGCAAAAACTATGTCGAGCTAATTTTAAACTATTTAAATTTGGAAGCATAGATCTAAATATTAATATTGACCAGGGGAAACATTGTAAGTGATGAAAGATGAAAAAAATAACACCTAAAATTATAGGGTCTTATTGATTGAAAATGGATTTCTACATGATTTTGGAGAATATATTTTCATAGAATTGTAGTGCATAGCATTTTAATTAAAACCTTCCTACATTTCACATTGAATTCTTAACACTTCGTCCCCATAGTAGAAGCATTGAACTCCATTGTATCTAATTGGATTTGTCTTATTGTAATTAGCTATCTTGATTGAAACCTTATTACATTTCTTATTGAATTCTTAACAATTCCTCCCCTTAGTAGAAGCATTGGATTCCTTTTCATCTTATTGGTAAGGAGAGTGGAAAGGCAAGTTATGCATTTAGCTATGTGAAATTATGCATTTAGTGATGTGAAACTTGATGAGGGAACATTCTACTTAATGCCATGAAGTATGAGGTGCTAACAACATGTTAACAACCTGAAACATGGTATCAAAAGAGGTTATGAACTTGACGTTGAGGCTAAACATTTTGTAAAATAGATCGTGGATGACTTATTATTGCTTTTGTCTTTAGGGTGAATTCTTTATATTGCTTGAGAAGCATGTTGAGGCTAAACATTTTGTAGAATATATTGCAGATGACTTATTGATTCTTGTCTTTAGGGTGAAATCTTTATATTGCTTGAGATGTATGTAGATGTCATTAGGGATGTTGTGATGGGAGGGTAGATCAAGTTGAAATGTGTTGTCCCCAATTTTTGGTGGTTGACTAAGGTTTGTACCCCATAATATACAAAGTTTCTCTAGTTTTTCTTCATAAAGAAAGCATTGATAACATTAATAACAAGTAACAATGGGAGGAGATATGTGATTTCCCTATTTAGGGCGTGTGAACAGTGGCATCAATCAATTTTTCCATCCAACCACCCATAAAGCCTATTGCATTGTATTTGACTTATTTGAGTCTAAATAGGTTCTAGAAGAATCACTACTCATTTCATTTGTTTTCAAGTGGACATTGAACCAAATTGCCCACTACTACACAATCAGAGATCCCATAACACAATATATTCACAGGGCATAACTCATCATAGAGTTCCCATAATTATTTGTTTAGAGATACACACTTTGCTTGAATGCCAAGAGATTGGAAGTGATAGGGGGAATACCATGAAGGATTTGCACACAAGTCTTGCCACACATTTGTTTGACCAACAAAACTTGTTATATCGTGGTGCAACAAATAACATAAACTTAACCAAACTAAATGCTCCTCGTGCCACCCCCCTCTGTCCTGTCCCACCCTTCCGTCTTGCTCCACCCCACCGCACCCCACCCCACTCAACTCATATTCTACCCAATAACTTGAGGCTTAAATCTTCACACCCCATACATGCAGTTGTGGATTATGTTGACATTCTTCCACACTTTCACAACAAAGACAATGAATCCTCCATACGAGAGGTCTTTCCTACATTCCAAATAATGATATGAAAATGAAATTGTAAATATAAATTAGAGTAAGTGATAAAATAGAAATTTTTGGGGCACTTGCTCATTCGAGAGTGGATTGCACCTACAAATCTATTTATAAAACAAGAGTCTCAAAGTATGGTGGCTCCTTATTTGAATTAAAAGTTGACATGGTAAAAGATACATTCTTTAGGGTTTTTCCACCATATTAAAATCACAAGAAGCCCTACTTAATTCATGACCTAACCCTTAACTAACTGTAGTCACTGGAAATATAACATAACTTGATAATAATGCTATGACCAAGGACAAATTTAAGGACAAACATCCTATAACACATGTTGTGCCTAGGTACACCACGTGCCTTCCCCTTTAAAGATATTTGTTCCCAAAACTAATAAAAACTTTGAATTATGTGTGCTCAACCTAGAGTAGATCTAGGATGGGTGATCTCCTAAGACTCCTTAGTGCAAATTTTGTACTTTGGATTTTAATACACGTGAAGGACGGAACCCGAGGCCACCACATCATTAAAGAAAGTTCTAACCAATACACTCTATAATACTACTTAACCAAATACATGAATGAGAACAAAGGGTTTAAAAAAAAAAACTCCTCAATCCCCTCTTACATTTTGTGGCACGTTTTCCAACAATATGACAAATTTCAATGCTTTCCTTGACAATCCTCTTTTAAATGAACATGGAGGCCCTTTTACTTTTTTAAGTTTTTCTTTTCTTAACACAATGTTTTTTTCTTATAACAATGTGGCAAGTTTGGATGCTTACCTACAAAATCCTATCTCCATAGTTGCATCCTCTGTTGGTAGCCCCTTCCACTTGACCTTGAACATTCACACCGCAAATTTTTGACCTCCTCCCTAACAATGCACTTGGGTTTCCAATACAAGCTTCCCTTCTTCATTTATGATAGGAAATTTTGTTTTTGGAAAAATATTAATTCCTAACTTCTTCAAACAGAATGCGTGGAAAACATCATGCAATCTACCCTTGTTTGGTATGTCTAGTGCATATGCAACTTTCCCCATCTAGGCTCTCACATTGTATGAGCCATAATATTTTGGTTGCAACTTTGCTTTCCTTCATGTTTCAACATGGCTTGTTTATATGGTTGTAACTAGACATACACCATGTCCTTGATTTCAAATGTCCTCTCTGTATTGTGCCGATATGATTTTTACTTCATCATGTTGTCATGCACTCCTAAGTTGTCCCTCAAAATTGGTAGGATGTTTTGCATCTCCTCTAATGCTTCCACTTCTATGGGTACCTTTTCTTTTTGAATTACCCAATCTAAATGTGATGATCACTCACACCATATATAAACCCGTAAAGAGTCTCATTTTGATGGTAGAGTGATACACAATGTTGTACTAGTACTCAGTCAAATGTAACCATTCCACCCACTTGCTCTACTATCCCTTGCATACATTGGTAGATACCATTCCAAGCACTTATTTACCATCTCTGTTTGACCATTACGTTGGGGATGGTATACAATGTTCATGTTAAATGTAACCCTTGCATTATGAAAATATTCCTATAAAAAATGACTTTGAAATATCTAATCTCGTTCACAAATGATCTATTTTTGGATACTATGTAGCTTAAACACATTGGAAATACAACTTACCAACCTTGGGACCATTGCTTCCTACCTTTCCCATGGAAATCAAGTGGCAATATATAGTCAATCAATCTACCCCAACGAATATTTAATCCTTACTTCTGAGTTAGGAAGACTTGAGATAAATTCTATTAACACAATTTCCAACTTTTGATTTGGTACATCATTTGGTTACAAGAGACCTGGGGAAGGAACATTCTCGACCTTATTATGCTAGTAGGTGTCACACTCTACTACAAATTGTAAAATTTCTATCTTCATATTTTGCTAGAAAAAATTAGAGATGATTTTATGTAGGCTTTCCAAAATACATGGCATGCAGATAAAGACTCATGCCCATGCTCAAGTGACATTTGAACAAGGGAGTCTTCATCCCTTAAGAAAATGTGTCCTTGAAAAAAGATGATGCATTTTCGAATAGACCAAAGTTTTCCCTATTTTCACTTCTTCAAGTGCTTATCTAAGCTTGGTCATGGTAAGGTGAGTTGAGTAGTCATGTATCCACGAAGCTTGATTGATAGAAATGGCATGAAAGACATGGGGTTCCTCTATGCGTGACAATGCATATGCCAACACATACTCCTTCCCTTTCTTATAAAGTATTGAAGTCATAGGTATTTAGGTGATCAATCCACTTTTGCTGCTCTTTTATTAATGTCCCTTGGGTCAACAAGTGCTTAAGGTTGAGATGGCCAATCTTCATTAAAAACTCACTCCTAGAAACAAACTAATGCCATTTTGCCAATGCATGCAATATGGCTAACGTCTCCTTGCTATATGTTGACATTCATATTTATCTATCATTCAATTTACTGCTTTCTAATGCAATGGGATAGTCATTTTGAGAAAGTAATGCACCAAGTTTGGATCTAGAAGCATCACATTCAATGGCAAAGGACTTGGAGAAATCAAGAGTAGCTGAAACTAGGGTAGAGATAAGATCTCAGTTGAGATCCTTAAATAATTTTTGTGTCTCAATGGACCACTTGAAGTCATCCTTCTTGGTAAGGGCGGTAAGAGGGCAAGCTATTGTGGAGAAGTTCCTTAAGAACCTTCTGTAGAATCTTGCCAATCCTAAAAAACCACAAACTTGCCAATCACATATGGACTTTATCTTTGTAGGGTCAATGCACACCTCATCAATAGAAATAATGCTACCAAGGTATTCCAAAGATGCTTTTGCAAATTTACACTTAGATGCCTTGGCATACAACTTCTCCTTAGCTGAGATATCCAACACAATATCCAAAAACTCAACATGGGATAATAATGAATTATTGTAAACACAAATCATAAAAAATACAAGAACAAACTTACATAGGATTTTACTTAATATATTGTTCATTAATGCCTAAAATGTAGTTAAAGCATTATTGGGTCCAAAAGGCATGACCCTAAATTGGTAGTGGCTCCGATGAGTTTTGAATGTAATCTTCCCTTGGTCTTGAATATCAATTGGTATATGATAGTATCTTGACTATAGATATATCTTTGATAAGTACTTTGCCTCATGCCACTCATCAATCCTTGGCACATGATATTTATTTTTAATTGCGATTTTGTTTAGGGTCATATAATCAATACAAATTTTATATGCTCCATCATTCTTCCTAGAAAGTACCACTAGTGCTGCAGCATACAGGCTCTTTCTAGGGATGATGATATCATCGTCCAAGATTATGATTAATAATTTTTCTATCTCATACTCCTAAAAATGCTCATATTTGTATGTGTGTATCACCATTGGACCCTTAATAGGGTCAAGATCAATGATATTTTCTAATTCCTTGTCCAGTGGTAGGCTCTTTGGTAGATTTTGGTAAACTAGCATATATTTTTTGAGCAATTCTGAAATCCATAGAGCATGCTCATGTGGGCCAAAAGAATCTACATCTATATAGTAAAGGTGAGCCATAAACCCAACATACCTCTTCTTCAATTTTTTGTTCATTTGAATCAAATCATCAATTTTGATTTCCTTGGGGAGAAAATACTTCATTGTATACACATAGTCCATTTGCTTGATTTCGAAGATTCTATTTGGATGAGCAATGGAATATGTTCTAAGTGAGTATAAGCACTAAACCACCAAAACAAAATCCACTCCCCTAATATCAACAACATAGAATTTATCCTTGACAAAACTTCTATCCATCCAATTACAAACATGACTCGGGCACCAAATTGCTTCATTTGCATGAAGAAGTTTGTATGTCTATACAAGATTACATCTACTAGTTCAACCACTTTATAATGATGCTCAAATGGCAAATGACACACCGTATCTTAGTCTTAAATTCAATAGTGTTTTACAATGAGAGTTGAAATGTGTCCATATTGAGACACTTGATACCACATTTAATCAAGCAAAACTAGTAGAAGAGAAACAACAACCCAATCCAGAGTCTCTAGGCATTTGTTTTTGTTTAGGTAATTTTAGATTGATAGCTTAAATGTCTCAACATCCTCCAAAAAATAAATGATCTTTCTCTTCTCCATATTATTATCATAGTATTCATTCAATTTCTTCTAATGCTGAGAAACATGGATTTATTTTTGGGTATTTTAAAAATTAGGCAAATGATAAGTTCAAGTGTTTTAAACTCAAGATAAATCCTTTATTGTATAGTTTCCTAATGAGGAAATGAAGAACGTTCCCATTAATACTTACAATGATGATATGATTTACAATGAGTTGAAAGGTTGAACTAGCAATGTATCATCAAACTTCTTAAGGGGTTCATAATAGTTTGTTTGTTACTCATTCTCACCTCACACATGATTTCTCAGACAATTGTATCATCAATAATGGCTTGAATAATTTTTTTATTGTGAGATCCATTTTTGAAAAAAAACTATACTTTCCAATGGACTCACACCCCCATATACATGCATTTAGATGGAATGATAATGTTTCTTCCACATATATCACCCACACATGCAAAATATCTTTTGATTTTAGTCCCAAGTTGTTGATAAGGTCACTTGTGATGTGACCACTATGGAATGTTGTGGCATGTTTCTTGGAAAACCACATCAATATGATAGGAAATATCCTTATGTTTTATATAACCACACCTATACATGGCAACAAGATTAAAAAAATTACTTTATTAGATGCACTACAAACTCAACAAATTTAGTAATTAGTTGTAGGGAAACAAGTAAAGTATTAATCAAATATTAAAAAATGCATTAATTTTCACAAGGCTATGATCTAATCCAACAACAACAAGATTAAGCTTTTCCACATAACATACAAGTCTTAATTTGTTATTTCAGTCATATTCAAATGTGTTTTAGGAGCTTAAGACACACCCTCCAAATAGAGAAAACACACACATTTGACCTTCTTCATGTTTTTTCCACTTCCTAATGCCCCACTGTATTGCAAATAAATGATTCAAAGCGATGATATCAAATGGAAAATACATCCAATAAAGTACATCACCTTGTGCTTTTCTAACCTTGCTTGTGCTCAATATATATAGAAATCAATGTCTTTGTTTTTATTTTTAGGATTCAAACAAGATTAATATAAAAACAAATATCCACTCCCTCACATTGGCAATATACTAGACAAAGATCAAGGCGCACAATTATTCTCCAAGATTGATCTTAAGAGTGGCTATCGACGGGGCAAAGTTTAGGCGATGGACACGTGGAAGATAACTTTCAAAACTAAAATGGGTCTTTTTGAGTGGTAAGTGATGCATTTTGGGATCACAAATGCACCTTCCACATTCATAAAATTAGTTGATGATGTCTTCAGATATTTAATTAATTAGTTTGTTATCATCTATTGAAATGATATCCTTGTCTTCTCCAACACTTGGAAGGTATATCTCCAACACTAAAACATGTTATTTGCATACTGTAGTAAAAAGAATTGTATGCTAATTTGTCAAAATGTTATTTTAGCCAAACATTAATATCCTATCTTAGATTTTCCATTGGTGCCCATGGAATTCAGGTGGGTCCTGTCAAATTAGAAGTTCTTCCCAAATGGTCATTCATTCTACCATTATATAGATATATATTTTATTTGTCTTGAAAACTTCTACCATAAGTTGATCTTTGGATATTTAGACATTATGTCACTTTTGCACTAATTGAAAAATACCAATGTTGTGTTTCAATGCACAAAGGACAATTCTCGTGAATTGAATGCACTGAAGAAAAATATGTGTTATTCACACATTCTTATGTTTCCCAATCTATCCCAACCTTTTGAGATCACAATAAATGCTTCACAATTAATAATTGGATCTATTTTGATTAAGAATGGGCATCTAGTGGCCTATCATTCAGAAATCTACTTTATAGCTAAACAAAACTACAAAAATTATGATAATGCATTAGTCCAAGATATAAAATACTAGAGATACTATCTTCTAGGAAAAGAAACTATTGTCCATATTGATTAATTTCCTCTTCTTTATCTTCAATCCCAATTTTGTTAAAGAGGATAGGCATATGGAGTGAGCCTATAGGAAAGTTACATTTGGTACTCAAATACAAAAAATGAGACCACCGCTACTATTGTATATTGTTTGAGCTAACCTCCTATGGTGCACACCTTGACTGTTGTTACCACTTCACACCTTATATTTAAGACTTGGGCTTCTCACTGTGTAGAAGATCCAAAATTTTGGAATGTCTAAAAATGTCTCCAACATCCAACATAATCTAATCTAAAACCCTTTCAAGATTTCCACATCAAGGTTGGGTTTTAAAAAAATGATAAGTTGTGTGTATCATGTGATCACCAAACTTCTCTTCTTAAGGAGACACACACTACTCTATTTGATGGTAAATTTCACAAGTAAAAGGCACTTTATAATTTATAACATTTGATCTATTTATCTCATATGCATGATGATGTCCTCAAATTCTTGAGGTGTTGTGCAATAAGGTTGTTTCTGCTCCAAACAAACCAATTAAAAGGTGGGCTTGAGTTGTCCTTTATCATACCCACTCCTCCTTAGGAAATCATTTCTATGGACTTGGTGAGTGGTTTTCAGGTGACTTTCTAGTGCATGATTGTGTTTTTGTGATTATCAATTGATTTATAAAAATGGCTAAGTTCATTACTTGTCGCAAGATATGTTATTCAAATGAATTAGCTTAGCTTTTCTTTGACTCAATTTGGTGACCCATTTGTCTACCTACCAACATTATTTCTCATCATGATTCATGTTCAATGGGTCATGTTTTTCACTAATCCTTGAAGGTTTTGGGAGTTTTTATTAATTTTTACACAACCTTTCACCAACAGTTAGATGGTCAAACTATAATTGTTAATAAAACCCTTATGCATAGTTTGTGATATTCAACCATACCTCTCTAGGCAAGTGGGATCTGAGCCTAACCCACATTGAGAATTCCTAAAATTGAGGAATCTATTCTTATAATTCTCATTAACATTTTGAGGTTTGTCTTGGTTTTTCAATATTTGGTTCCCTATGAGTTACCCTTATCTTTGCCTTTCCCAAGTACCAAACAAATTCAAAAAGAGAAAAGGACCACTCCTCCATGTAATATTTACAATATTTTCAGTCTAAAGTTGATTATATTATTTAGAAGACTCAAGAGAAGTAGAAGTTGCTATGAATTTTCATCATGTCCCTCAACATTTTTACGCTGGTGAAAATTTTTGGTTGTACTTGGACACACATTGCTTCTAGGGGAAGATACATAGTAAGGTCAAACATATTTGATATGGACCTTACACTATTATATAGTAGGTATTAGAGAATGCTTATCAACTTGATATTCCAACATAATTAAAATCTATGACATTTTCATGGTTGATCTTCTCAAATAATACCACAAGTCAATATTAGATTATGAGATTCCTATCATTGACCCTGCGTATGTTTTTCTTAAATTTTTAAGATTTTTATTAATGCAAGTTGAGTTTTTGATATGAAGAATCAAAAAACATGGTAGAGTTCTACTAATTCATGCCTTGCTGTAAAATAATTTAAAATTGCATACCAGGCCTATAGAATTCTATAACAGATGTCTTAGCATTTTCCTTCTCTTTTAAGAGCATTGAAATCTATTTTTTCAAGTGTTGGGAGGAATGATGAGGAATCATAGGGTATAGATTTTATCCTAGGTTATATTTTCTATGATATATTAATTTATGTATATTTCATTATTTGTAATATGATAAAATCTTATCACTCCTAGTTGTTAGGTTATTATGACTAAATTAACATAGTAAGAATTTGTTTATTTTTTGTGTTATTTTGTTCTCACACTGGTTGTATCCAACAAAATTTAGATTTTGTATATTATTGTAAAATTTTAATAGTTAAGCCTATAAATCATTTGTATATTTTCAAATTAAATTAATCATGTTTGGAATCAAGTTGTAAAGATTTTATTCTCACATTGTTGTAAAGATTTTCTTCTTGGTTTAATATGTATTTCTCCACATAAAAGGTAGACCAAAACAAATGGATTATTGAATGGATGAATGACACCATTCACCATCCATATGAATGTCATAGATGCATTAGTATTAGGAATAAGAACTTAGTTAAATTTTATTCATAATAGATAAGTACATATAGGAACATGATCTATTATTAATGTGGAGTAAACTCTCATGCATATTCAAATTTGTATTTTATAGTGGCAAGTATTTATCACAACTCATAGACACTAATATTTTAACTAAGAACATCACTATGTGATGTACTAACATAAGACTATTTCCAACATTCCCCCCATTAGGATGAAAATAGGGAAAGGGACCACCACTCACAAATTCAAAAAAACATGTAATTCAACACATAATTCGATGGATGGGAACACATCAATCAATCCATGAATGGAAACACACTACCAATCGAAGTATGAACTAGGACACAAACATTAGTTCATCCTCTATATTTTTTTGAACATATACATTTGCTTATAAAAACACTAGGTATGCACAAATAGGGACACACACATCTATTTATGATGACCTACATATGAAAATAGGGACTAACATATATATTTAAAATTTATACTTAGTGAAAACACATCGTCATTGATCATACCACACATTTTAATCGAGACATACACCTCTATATAAAATTTATTTTTAGTGAGAACATTTTATCACTGACACACCACATATGTATATATGGACACACATATATATTTAAAATTAATATTCAATGAGAATACATCATCACATACACACAAATCACACTAAAAACATAAATATAGTGGAACTCAATCCTCACTATCTTTAGAGGGTACTGGTCACCTCACTGAACCTCATATTTATAACCATTGTACTTGATCATTTCCACCTGATCATGAACAACATAATTGGTACCCACAACCACTGTATACCAATGTCAAATTTAGTTAGTTTGGTGCATGTTTTTGAATCTTTTATAGCCAGAGTTCATCATTAGTGTCTATGATGACTAACAAATATTTGACTATATTTTATTTTAGGTACAATTGGTTTTACCACTACAACAAACTATAACCTGAGTTAATGGTGAACTCAAGGCTGGATTGGCCTCCTTCCTTTATTTCTTCTAGCCTCCAGCTGCCTTAGCTCAAGAAACTAGGACATATTGCATGTTGTATTTGATAGTAAAATTATCCCCCCCATAAAATAGACATACACATTACTGAGGATGTTGGGTTCACCTGATAATGTATCCTTTATAAGGATGGAATTCAAATTTTACTCTTATGACATACATTGGTTAACATTATTAGACACACTTATAGAGCAACAAAAAAACAACCTATAAACTTAACTTTAATTTCTAATATAATTAAAAATATATTACTAGAAATTAAACCGATAAATTTATTAATATCCATTATATACCTAAATTATAATGAAAAACACATTTTTTTCTAACAAAAAAATTAAAATATTAAAAAATACAATTTAAAACTATATAAAAAATATAATACTTATAGAATAGATTATCAAACTATTAAATCAAACAAATTATAAACTAAAAATACAATACGACCTATGACTATTAATAATACAAGTTAAAACTTTATAAAACAAAACTATAAACTAAAAAATCAACTTTGATAATGCCTTTAGATTATATTGGATTATTTGATATTCAATAATAATTGTCAATGATACATGGGCTTAGCATTTATGGATTTAAATGGTACAAATGGATTTTTGGTGGTGACATCAAATTGTTGGGTGAATCAAACATGAATGATATGTGGTTGTCAAGGTCATATCCATTGAATTTAGAAGCTTAAAATGAATTGAAGGTGATCACATGGGTCTGTACAGATTCCACTATGTTGACAAGATCATAAATATGATAAGAAAAAAATTAATTTAATTCAAGTATTAATGTCCACAAGAGGCCAAGAATCGCCTATGGGAATGAATAACATAACACATGAACTAGTAATTAAGGGAGCATAAAAAATATCTCTAAAAGATACAAAAAGAGAAACAAAATTAATGGGAAACAACGATTCTACTATTTGAGGGTCCTAGATCTTCAAACTAGTAAAATGTGCATTGCCTTACATATCTATACCAAGTTGTCTAGGCATGTGGTAGGTCCAAGTGACATTGACATGAAAAGACTATGATTGGTAGGCCCAAGTGATATTGACATAAGCTTTGTTAGATGACAATGATGCACAATATTAGTAGGTGCATGATGGTGATGCAAATATGTGCACAACCTTGGAACAAAGACATGGAAATGAATGCAAAGTAAAAGTATGCATAAAATCTATTTGAACTTGGATTTTCAGATGCACGAGTTTACAGGTTGAGGTGTAGTAGATGCTAAGGACACATGAGTTAACCATTGAGTGACATAGCAGGTGAACAAAGATTTATTTGAACTAGTTGAAGTAGGTATTAATGCCTATGAGACTACACATGGGACTACACAAATCATACAAATGCCTTAAATAATAAAAATCTAACGTAAAAGTAACTACAAATTAATATAATAGTTTGGAAAAAAATTGCATTCACAAAACTAATCTAAACTCATACAATTAATTCTTCTCATATTGGGACAACTAGGAATTATAGTGGCTCTACGCCATCACATTTATTACATAGGAATAACCCACTCTGATATCATATTAGGAATAATAATTTAATTAAATTCTATTCATAATAGAGAAGTATGTATAGGGGCATGATCTCCTATTAATGAGGAGTCAACTTTCATTTATATCCAAATCCCTATTTTATAAGGGTGAGATATTATTACAACTCACAGAAATGAATATTATAATTAATAACATCACTATATGTACTAACAAAAGCCTATTTTCAACAACTAGTTAAGCCGAAGGGCATAACCATTTACTTAAACAAAGCTTCCTTGGATTTGAAGGTCATATTATAGATATTTTAGGGCTAAAAAATAATCTGATGGTATCGAAACTGACAATTAATTTTGGTGAAGAAATTGATACTACAGAGTTTGTCCAAAAGGTCCTCTATCATGTGAAGAGGGTAGTAGTTCTTCACACTAATATTGTTAAGAGATCTGTAATCTTGATGCATAACCTCTATGTGGCATCATTCTTTGGCACAAGTATGCTAGGGTTATTACAAGGAGTTGAGTTTGGCTTGATGTGCCTTTTATCAATAAGTTCATAGATCCACCTTTTAATTTCTTCATTATCAAGAAATGGGTCTGCAACATATAAATACAATTGGTAAAAGTAATCTTAGAATAAAATCAATAGGTTATATTTTATAGGATATATTAATTGATTCATATTTCATTTTATTTATTTTGTGATAATATTATTACTCCTCATTGTTAGGTTGTTATTATTAAGTTAGCATAGTTATCAAGTTGTTGATTTATTATGTTATTTTGTTCTCATGTTGGTTATATCCAAAACTGTAATACCCATTGTGTGTAACCTCTTTTCCCTAGCCAATTACGTGTGTTTGTCTTGTGCAATGATTCTTGGTTATGTATAAATTTGAATTTGTGTTCCCTCCACTTGTTAATTGTTAGTCATATGTTATTAATTTTAAGGAGGCTTAATTAAATTAAACTTGCACATCCTAATCACATATTTAATATTTCTAAAATTGTTAATATGTTAAAATGGAAATTAAAAGGGGGTCATATGCCTCCTATAAAGGCTATGGGCCCTATATAGTAGGCTTGCTAGGAACCCTAAAACCCTTAGAGTCATAACCTACTTAGTAGGCTTGATGCACTAGTTGGAGTGTGTAGGAAGTTGTGTAAGAAGATTAAATTATTTGTAAGAGGCCCATGTGGGCATGTAAGAAAATATAATATTTAATAAAGTGGGTTTATTTGTGAAAATAAACCTACATGTTACTTGTAGATTATTTTAACAAGTGATCTAGCAATCCCATATTTTTTTCTTACATGGTTATTAAATTTATTGCAAGTGTGAAAATAATGTACAAGGGAGGGTTCCTTTTGCATGTAATCTATATGGCCTTGTAAGCCTTGTAAAGAGGGTACTCATTATATTAATGAGATTTGGTGGAGGTTTGAGGGAGTAAATTATATTTAACCTCCTACCCATGGCTCAATTTGGTTGTTGACTATCTATGGGAAGAGCTTGTTGGATGAGGATTTTTGAAGGAAGATCTTGGGAGGAGATTTTGGAGGTATAGTGTTGATTTTCAAATGGTGGATAAGAGGTGGGCCTCATTTT